>OY744475.1:110990217-111202159 GCA_963556175.1 Tipula confusa
ACTTGGCTTGTCTTCACTGGACAGCCCTTTGTATGGTACTTCGTTCTGAGGCTGGTAAAGTACCTCCCATACTGGAGCTGACTCCAGTGGTTTGGTTGGTGGAGGAAATCCACATTTTGACCTTAACCTGTCGAAATTGTTCCTCATCCATTTCGCTGTGGAATGATCGGAACATATGAGGAAAAGCCATCCTGCTCCGGAAGGAACCAAAGAATCGAGGCTTATGGGTAGGACTTTACTTCTCAATAATAAGGTCAATGACACACTCTTGTAAGTTTGCCGTTTGCTCCATACTAAGAGGGTTGCCATTAGAATCATTAGCTAAGATACCTAGCCAAACACTGCCTGCTACTTGGCTGAAAGAGACCTTAACCGGAGAAGGCCCAATTTCAGTTTTTTTGGCAGGTAGTTTAGTGGATTCTAAAGCAACCTCGAAAGACCTTTCGCGCTTACCACAAGACCTACTGTCTATGGTAGTTGTTGCAGGTTTCGAAGGTGCTTTGACAGGGAACTCGAATTTAGTAGGGGCTAGGGCCTCATCTCTAGTTTTGCCATCCTTGAGCCCCTTTTTAAAACTCCTTCTTTCGGAGAAATTGAGCTTCACCTATTCACTGGAGTTGAGGAACAAGTTCCCTATACCAACCCCAATGGTTGAGGAACCCGATGTTTGTGAGGTAACACTATTGTTGTCATCGCAAATTGTGCCCGTTGTTGAAGTAGTGGACTGTTCCTCTTCTTCCCTTGTCCGGCCATCAAGATGATCTATGGTGGTGGCCCCAAAGGCATCTACCACCATATCATCTCCTGTAATCTCAGCAGCTGGTAAAAATGATGCTTTTAATGAGGCATTACATTCTATAATTGTATTTTTAGAATTCATATAAAAATGCCACGAGTAACCGAAAAATGAAGGTCACTCACAGCAGAGATAGGTATACTGTGGAAAGGCAACATTAAAACCGGAGGTCGACTGGTATCGTAGTTCACATACTAACAACTAAGCTCCCCCTTAGCCATGCAGCTTTCGGCGTTTGTTGTTCCACCAAAGCTTGGGATAATGGGTTATTCGCCATTGCACGGTCCTGTAAGTTAGTTAGCTAGTTAGTTTTCGGTGGCCGCCAAACAAAAGGACCAGGCATAGACACATATAGTCCGTAGCCTTACCACAGAAATTGTTTCTCCGCACTACCCTGCTGTAACCAATTTGAGCTTCTCACGAAGCAGTAGATATTTCTAACGCTCAATTTACTGAGATCCGTTAAATCGCACAGGAGGTGAGCTTCCAAAAACTTGAGTCTGTTTTGAGACCGACTAGGACAGGTGCACAACAAATGAGGTATTGTTTCCTCCTCTTCTTCGTCGTTACAGACTCGACAATAATCATGAAAGAAAGCACCAAGTCCACTGGCATGCTTTTCTATAAGACAGTGTCCAGTAATGACACCCACAACTGTGCTCATATTATGCCGTTGCATAGATATTAGCTGATTAGACCTTTTTAAGTCCAGATTAGGCCAAATATGCCTAGTAATTACACATGAGGTGCAATTTGCCCATCTATTGTTTGTAATTTTACGAGATTCTTCTTGAAGGAGCAATTTGCATATAGCAAGTGGTATAATGTCCACCTTGCACAGTAAGATGAGGCAAGTAATACTTTGTCGCGATAGTTCATCGGCTTTCATATTCCCGGTGATATTAAAATGCCTGGCACCTATATAAGATGGATATTGAATCTCGTTAAGAGATGAAAGAAAACTCCGGACTACTTTCGACGATAAAGCTTGATTGTAAAACTTTAATAGCAGCCTGACTGTCCGTAAAAATGCCAATATCTCTTACAGATATTACATGATACTTCATCCAGTCTATGGCTTCCTTGATTGCTATAAGCTCTGCCTGAAAAATACTGCAATGATCAAGGAGGCGGAAAGAGAGATTTATATTTAGTTCTTCGCAGAAAACCCCTCCGCCGACCTTTCTAACAATGTTCAAGCCATCTGTAAAAAAATTAATAAAGCTTGACTTTAAAACTGTTCTCCTCTCTGGAAGGGATATCTGTTATAAATTTAACTTCGAGGTATGATTTCAAGATGGTGTAGTCGATAGATTTGGGGATTTCTTTGTTCGTTAGAATATATGAGTGTCCCATAATGTTACAGGACCACATAGAAATTGATTTAAGCCTTATGGCTCTACTGGCAGCCACTTGCTTAGCTAGGATATCCAAAGGGATAAGATAAAAGAGAATCTCCAGTGCTTGAGTAGGAGTGCTTCTAAGTGCACTACTAAATCACAAGGTATAGAAGTTCTTTGCACTTTCATCAGCAACTTTTGGTTCGCCACTGTATTTAAGGCAGAGGTATAAAGCCAATACACAACGTGAGGCTTAAGCCCCCATCCTTTTCCAATGGCATTTTTACAGGAGTAGAGTGCTATCTTAGCCTTTTTTACTCTTTCCAGAATATTAGGCTTCCAGTTTAGTTTACTATCCAAAATGAGACCCAAAAATTTCAGTTTGTCCGCGATGTTCAAAACAACTCCATTGAGAGTTGGAAGGTCAAAGCGAGGAAGTTTGTACTTCCTGGAAAAAAGAACCAACTCAGTCTTCAGTAGGTTAGCACTAAGACCACAACTATTGGTCCATTGAGTTAGAATGCCAAGAGCATTCTGTATAGCATCTCTGAGGATACAAGGATATTTACCGAAAGCGCCAATAGCAACATCATCTGCATAAGCCACCACTTTAAAACCAGTCCCCTCCAGGTTTAGTAACAGGTCATTTATGACCAAATTCCAAAGAAGGGGGATAATACACCACCTTGCGGTGTACCCTTACTTACAAATCTACGGATGGATGATACACCTAGATTCGCCGTTATGACCCTGCCTTTGATCATTTGATCAATCCAGCTTCTAAGTGTCACATCCACCCCCAAAATTATAAAGTGCCTGTGTGTTCGTCTCTGGTTTGATATTGTTAAAGGCATCCTCAATATCACAAAAAGAGAATTCCTTATATTCGAGGAACTTCTCTATAGAACATAAGAGCGAATGGAGAGCAGTTTACACAGATTTTCCCTTACTTTTTGTCGTGTAAGTTACTTTGCTACATTCTAGGATGCATTACCCGGTTGTTGCCATAAGAGGGCGTAACTAAACTAGTAGACCTTCGCGTCTTATGAGAATCGCGTATGCCTAGCTTTGACTCCTAAGATCAAACAACCCATTGACAATGCGTTAGAAATTTTTAAAAACTATAATGGTGAGAGAAGTGCTATTACTGTGCAGAGACTATTAAACTCCATAAACCGCTATAAGCAAATTTACGTGGTAAACAACAAAAATGCCGTTTTACGGGGTAGAGGTTTTTATTTTCGCATGTATACCATTCGATGTTCTCTAAATTAAGCTTTGTCGCTATGGCTCCATATGTATCAGAGTCAAGTGTCTATATATTTTTCATAAAATGTTGTTCAATACTATTACTCTAAATTCCTTATCAAAGATTGATGCCTTGATTTTTTTCCTGCCTATTTGATTTTGCCAGTAACATTAATTGGTGGTAGGGACCTTTTTTTTAAAGCTCGCTAATTTTATAAGTCGTATAACGTTTTTATAATATTATATTAAGTCTATAATTTATTATATAAAATCAACTAAAACCTAAATTAATAAAAAATTTATTTATTTTAGCATAAAGCCAATATCAAAAAAACCGATCACGAAGGTCGAACATGTTTAGCGTACGCTAAAGCGGCTGCATCACTTGCCATCTCAAAACTTGGCAGTAATCCACCACATTCGGTCTCCGTTGAATCGGCTAATGCATTAGTCGATTTGCTGATAGGTTTAGGGTGTCCGGATCCAGCACCACTTACCGCAAGTGGTACACTTCCGCGACGACGTGAAACAATTGGACCATCGTTCGAAAAATTACCAAGTATTATTTGAGCTATTATGTGATTTAAAATGAAATTAAGTTATTTAAAAAAAAAAACTATTATTTGTTTCTCTACTTTTAATGAAAAAAAAAAACAATTTTTGTTATATAATTTTTAATTATTTTCGTTAAATTTTATTATTTTTAAAAACCGATACCTGTTATTGCAAAATGATTTCCATTTTTTTTTATTTTTTTTTTTTTAAATTATTTATTACAATTATTATTAATTTAATATTTTTACGTTTTTAATAAATAAATAAAATAATGTTTAAGAATTTTATATATAGATACATATATATATATATAAACAAATATATTTTTAAAATTGAAAATTCTTAATTTATATAATATACAATAATTAATTAATGCTTAGATTATTTAAAAAATATAATATGATAACAAAATTCGATTCGACATAATTAGACATAATTATATTATACAACAACAAAACTCGATTAGATACAAAATTACTTAATTTTTTTTTTCATGTAAATTTAGATGCTGTGGTCTATAAATATGCACCGCCACTAAAATGCTTTATATTGTATAGAACAAAAAAAAAATGGCGAACGTAACTTATACATTATTAATATATGGCTTATTTGTAAATATATAGAAAATAATGGGGAAATTAATTTTATGATCTAAACGATATGATTTACAATTTAGTTTTTAATTTAAATTTTTTAACGAATTAAGATTTTAAAAATTCAGTGGAACCGAATGGATGTGGGTTGATGAGGTGTTTCGTAAATGGTTTGGTAAATAATTTCTAACTTAATTTAAAATTATATTGTTAGCCGATATTTTGTAATTTTTATATATGTTTATTAAATTAAATATGTTTTAAATGTTGTAATGTCGGTACAATTTTATACGTACAAAATATGTTAACTTATCTTAGTAGTCACATATGTTTAACACATGTTAAACACTTTCTCCTTACCTTATTTTTATTATCCTTTTTTTTTGTTAACCTTTTTTTATATCTCATATTTTTTTTAAAAACAGCAATAAAATAATTACCTCCTTTTTATTTAAGTATCAATGTTAAAAAATAAACCTTAAACAACTAGATTTTAATAGTAAAGAGTCAGTGATGTTGGGTTGTTTTCTCATTCCAATTGTAGCTGATTAGCCCCACGTTTTTCTAACTCAAAGATATCAGTAATCATATGACCTACAGTTCCTCTTCTTGATCCTAAGCAAAAGTTTAATCGAGATCTGATCTTGGTGAGTAGAATTTCAGGAATTTCGTGAATGTTCTGCATTATAACCCTTAGACCCTCAGGTGTAGTGTCCGACAGAACCCCCCACACGTCATCGTCATCATCCACATCTTCCGATACTGAATCTTGATTGACTGCTCTTTGATTAGTAGGAACATTTCTACTAGTTCCTGGTTGTGGAGCTTGAGCACCTTTTTGATTCAGTCCTGCTTTTATCAGTTCAAGTTTTCGATCTCTTTCTAACATGATAGCAGTTAATGATGCTCCAACAATTATAGAATATACGGAGGGTGCTTCCGGCAAACTAGCGTTTTTGGAACGCAACGAATGATGCATACATCCGATCGTGTGCAGCCATAGATGGAATCCAGGGCAGCTACTTATTGAGTAAGGCGAATTTATGCACAGATTCATGTCTGTCAGGTAACAGTGGTAAGAGTACGCATCCTTCAATTCTTGCCCTGTTCGTATGGTACGTTTGACTTCTCTGGCCACAGCCGCGTTGGTTATGTACATAAGCAGCTTACTCGGTTTCACTGCTGCTTTCTCACAAATGTATGTAAGCCCCGTTAAGATCACACACCCTCGATATCGAGTAACCATGGTCGAGATCCGAGAACTAGCGAACTTGTGTTGGTGGAATCGATTGAAAAACATGTCGAAGGCACTAATGAATCTTAAGTAATTGTTGTCACGAATCAGAGCCTGTCCATGTGTTACACCATGTTGGTAATATCTTTCTGGTACGCCGTATAGGTCTTTCTTAAAAAATTCCCGTATCTTATCTGCAACTAAAGTGGTATAGTCTAGTTGCCCTGCTTCGGATGCTCTCCCTATTCTCGCCAAAGAAATATAGAACCAGAACATGGCATTTTCGTCCATTATTCCATCCACTTGGTGTTGGTCGTTTCTGTTGATACCAGTTGCGCTGACGTCTAGGAGGTTGAGCGGGGTAATTTGTGCTCCTGCTCTTCCGATGGTCTGACTGAAGGATATCCAGTCATTTTCTAGAGTAGCATTAAATATATTCGGATTAGATTGAACGTATAGAATTAAAAAGTCCACTATGCATTTAGGATCAATGATCGGTGAATGAAGCGTAGAAAACACCCTTCTGGCAGCAAGGACTCGATTTAGGCCAGCAGAGTAAACTAATGTAGGTTTTGATTTGTTCGTCTCAAACCAAGCACTAGGGAACACAGGCGCTATGGTTGGATCTGATGCCGGTGTATCAAGAAGCACCATTTTCCCATCTTCGATATAAAATACAGTGAGGTCTGCCATTTTGAGAGTTTGAACTGAGCAAAAATTCTTAGTGTGTTTTGGTAAAATAATTTTTGGTGGATGATACTACGAATCGAGCGAAGATTATGTTTTATTTTTTGTCGCTCATAGGCTTTGTTACTAATTTCGTGAAATTTAAAAAAAATATATATTCTAAAAAGATTTGTGGTTACTAAGACTTAAAACTATTTTGCATCAGGTGCGAAAACTACAGTGCCAAATGATGTATTTTTTATGTGGTGAACGGAGATCTTGGGATGTGGATGCGTGTGGTGAACGAATATTATATGATATGGGAACGAACGAGGGAATCGAAAATGAACGAATGTTTAATGAATGTATGAATGTGAGTGAGAATGAATTGGGTTTGTATATGTGTATAGATATTATATTTATCCACTTGCATTTCACTTTTTGTTTTACACTTTTTTACTTTATTTATTTATATATGGTTACACGTAACTATTTATGTTTTATTTATATATTAATAAACTAATAATTTATGTATCTAATGTAATTTTTTTATTCTTAATTCTTAAAACACTAACTATTTATATAAACGTATATATTTTTAACTGATCTTTTTAAAGTTTTTTTCAGACTCTTAAAACAAACTATATTTTTTTTAAATTACTCATCTGCTTTCTTGAATTTCTCTATTAAGACTGTCTTTTTTTTACTCTATTTTACTATCTTTTTTTAGAAGGGATGTTTTACATTTTTTTTATATTATTTTATTTTCTTAGAAATTAGTAATTGATTAATATTTTTTAATTGTTTTATGGAGGATTCTTGGAAGGATTTAGCTAATTGTATTTATGACTAAAAATTTAAAAAAAAAGGAGGTAATTATTTTATTGCTGTTTTTAAAATAAAATAGGAGATATAAAAAAAGGTTAATAAAAAAAAGGATAATAAAAATAAGGTAAGGAGAAAGTGTTTAACATGTGTTAAACATATGTGATAACACAACAGCTCCAACAAATAAGTGTTTGTGTTATATATATATATATATATATATATATATATATATATATATATATATATATATATATATATATATATATATATATATATATATATATATCACAGTAGAACGCTTTTTATGTTTTTCCTCTGCAATTTTTTTAACCTTTCATTACTAACCTCGATTTTTAGTTAGTTTCTACTAACTATGGGTGTTTTCCACCCATTACTTGATAGTCTTTTATATCGCAAATGGGCCTCAAAAATCATCAATTGTTGCTATTTTCGCTAATTTCATCAATAATTTAGTATCATAAAAAAAAAATCCAGTTCAATTTATTAGTTCAACCATTTATTAGAAAAATATATAAATTATTCAATATTTCATTTAAAAAAACTCAAAAAATGTGAAAGAGGTTCAGGAACATTTATCACAGACCTAGATTTCTATAATCACAGGTATGAAAGAGTATTTTAAAACAACTAGAATGATATTCAAAATTAAATTAGCAGAAAACTTTTTCGCTGTAGACCAAATCTTTGGAGAACACTTCGGTTGAAATAAACCAATTTACAATACCTTTTTCATTGTCAAAATTGAAATTCATCAAAGGATGCAGAGTTTTTTGGATCCGGTAAGCCCATCGGCTCATCATGGCACTCTGAGCAAAGTGTGATCGTATGACTTGCACAAATGAATTTGTCACACTGGTAGCATTTGGCCAGAGGCGTGTATTTCTCGCAACATTGTAGGTAGCGCACAGTTGATCTGTAGTGTCCACTCCTGCTTTTGTTTTGTTATAGAAATGTATTATTTCTGATCGAATTTTTGGTCCACTGATAATATTATTACCCGTATGTTGTGTCGAGAGGAGCAAGACACACTTGTTTCTTTTTGCGACATAAGATAAAATTGTAGTATTTTTTTGGTGGCCAAATGCTGTTGAATGTAATTCACGGCCTTTCGCAATTTTAAATAGTTGAGGCAAAAACGTTTTATTTTTCCTTGCTGTGCCGACTAGAGTAGTTCTATCTTTTGTAACTCATTGTGGCATTGAATATTTCCAGACCAGTAGCGTCCATAGAAATTTTCTGTAGCCCATAGATCTCGAACGAAGATGTGAGATGATTTGCGTAACTTCAATACTATCAGTAATCCGCGCATGTTTAACATCTTTATATTTTGATTGATTTAAAATGAAAATGTTGGTGTTTTCAACAATAAAGACCTTCACAGGAAAAAAACAACTGCCAACTTCCTTGTGGTCTTTCTACATTTTTAGATTTGTCTGTCAAGCTTGATTTAATCATGAATGTATTCTCTGTTCTTGGTCTCCTTTGCACGAATGGGGTTTTCCGCCAAATCGATCCTTCTTTCCCTATAAGAGTATTTATTACATTATTACATCGGATTCTGCGTCAAGGTTCTCTTCATCAGAGTCTAACTCTTGCTCCGGTATCATGCTCACGACGTATTTCCACATCCTCTTCATTTTCACTAACTTCGCCTCCAAAAGACTTTCTCACTATCTAGTTCTTCTAGAATAGCTCGAAGCCTCACCTGTCCTTTTTCGTAACTGCACATGTTATATATATATATATATATATATATATATATATATATATATATATATATATATATATATATATATATATATATATATATATATATATATATATATATATATATATATATATATATATATATATATATATATATATATATATATATATATATATATATATATATATATATGTATGTATATTATATCTATTAGCCCCTAAAACATTAGGAAGATAATTATTTTAGCATATGTTTAATAACTTGGTCGAAATTACCCAAAATGTGTTTTCATAACACTAACCTGGGTGTGAATTACCCAAATTTATGTAAAACAAGTTGTTTAATTCATAACCTGGATGTAAATCACCCAATCAGTTTCTAAAGTACAAGTTGTGCATTCGTTGAATGACAAAACACTACTTAAGAAGAATTAAAACAAAGAAAAATATGTGCATATATTAAAAATACATAGCGGTCTGAAGTTGGTAACGATTGATTATCATAGGATTTTGTTGTAGTGAATTCAAATTGGGTGTATTCCACCCAGATATTCAACAGTGTAGCTATTTTTAGCTCTTCTCCTTTCTGCTTTACACCACTCGCTATCATGAAATTGTTAAAGTCCCGTTCAAATTTATTCCTATTATTTGGAATATTTCCTTTTAATATCAAAGGTGTTGGAGGCTTTAAGTTGTCCATTATCTTTTATTTTTCTCCCGGCTATATTTTGTGGTTATGTTTTTCTCTCAGCAACGCGGTTGCGCGAGAATTTTGTTTTTCTCGATTTTAATAAAACTTTTATTTATTATTTTACTAACTATCAACTGTTAGTAACTATCAACTGTACCCACTTTCGATTCACCTTAGCTAGCAATCGTTTCATCTCATAAGTAACAATGGCCTTGTGGTAGCTGGTAGTTATACTGTGGTTGAATAAAACACGCGTTGTTTTAACACCAGTAATTTATTTATAATTTATATTTGTGTAGCTTCGCTACGTACACTGTTTATTAAAGTCTCTTCGTTTCTACGTTCGTTGATCAACTCAACTCATCTTTATGTGACGCCGCCAATAACGACGCGATAGAAGGAGACGGATAATTAATCTTCGTCAATTGTGTATACCTCTTCTATCTTCGTATTGGTTGACGGGCGTGAGCATTATACACAAATTGAATTACTAGTTATGTGGTTACAACTGATAAATAAAATCGGCGTTTCCGGTTGCCACATTACTCCCCCGCTAGTGTTCAGGTCATCGATATCTGGAAGGAATATGAACACGTCGTCCAGTTCTCGTAGTAGTGGCCGTTTCGGTAGTTGTTTCGTCGTTTTGCTGCTTGTTTACCGGAACTTCGATATTCTGTTCGTCTATGGGCAGAAATGCTGCTTTTAATCGATCTACCGAAATTTTTCTTGTCTGGTTATTTATTTTAACTTTGAAATATTTCTCAAACCGCTGTGCAATTTCATATGGACCATCGTAAGGTGGTTGAAGCGGAGCCTTTACCATGTCGTTACGCACAAAAACGTGGGTGCAATCCGCCAGGTGCTTCTGGACGAAAAACCTCGATCGATCATGATGACTTGCAGGACTAGGCCTCACATTGTTCATTGTTGTTCTCAGTTTTTGTAGGAATTCAGCCTCGTTCTCTGATTCTTGAATTTTGTGAAAAAACTCACCGGGTAACCTTAATGACATACCATATACCAATTCCGCTGGTGTCGCCTTGATGTCTTCTTTGAAAGTTGAACGTAGCCCTAGCAAGATTGTAGGTAGTACGTCGATCCAGTCGTTTGTTTGGTAGCTTTTTATTGATGCCTTGAGAGTCCTATGCCATCTCTCGATCATCCCGTTCGACTGAGGATGGTACGATGTCGTCTTAAGGTGATTAATACCTAAACGTCTTGTTAACTCTCTGAAGATGTCGGATTCGAATTGTCGGCCTAAATCTGTGGTGATTCGCGAAGGAGTTCCGAAACGTGATACCCAATTTGCCACAAATTCACGTGCAATCGTCTCAGCCGTCATGTCGGAAATCGGATATGCCTCTGGCCATCGCGTGAATCGGTCGATACATGTTAAAATGTAACGTTTGCCCAGGCTGATTGGTAATGGACCCACAATATCCATATTAATGTGTTGAAACCTGCTATCGGGAACGATGAAATCGAAAACTGGCGCTTTATTATGGCGATGTACCTTAGATCGCTGACAAGATAAACAAGTTCGTACAAAGCTGCTGCAATCTTTGTTCATCGACGGCCAAAAGAACTTCTGCCGTAACAATTTGCTCGTTGCTCTGACCCCTGCATGTGCCAAACCATGAAGCTTAGTTAACACCTGGTTCCTAAACCTCTTTGGTACAAATGGCCTGATTGACTGATAGGTTGCTTCACAACACAGTGTTTCTTTTGATTCTGGAACGACAAAATATTTTAGAACACAATTTGAATTATTACCTGCTAATAAAGTTTTTAATTCGGGATCGTCTTTTTGTTCCTTTGCCATCTCGTCGAAATTCAAAATATCGTTACTATCGATCACTTCAACTCTCGATAGTAGATCCGCTACTGTATTGTCTTTACCAGCCACGTGCAGAATTTCTGTTGTGAACTGCCCAATATAGTCCATATGTCGGACCTGTCGTGGCGACGTTTTTTCAAATTTTTGACGGAACATGAAAGTTAGCGGTTTATGGTCCGTATAAATGCTGAAATCTCTTCCTTCAATCATGTACTGAAAATGCTTAACTGCTTGGTACATCGCGACCAACTCACGGTCGTATGTAGAATACTTTTGCTGGCTCTCTGTAAATTTCTTTGAATAGAAGCCCAGTGGTTGAATAACTCCTTTTTCACTTTGTTGCTGAAGTACAGCCCCTGCAGCTACATCAGATGCGTCCACGTAAAGTGACAACCGGGAATTCGGATTCGGGTGTGCAAGTAATGCTGCATTTCGAAGATCATTTTTACAGTCTTGGAATGCGATAATTGATTCGTCCGACCATATAATTTCAGTCTTGTCGTTCTTTTTGTTGCCTACTATCAGTTTCTGGAGCGTCATTTGATTCTTGACAGCGTGTGATATAAATCTTCGATAGAAATTTATCATAGCCAAAAATCTTTTTAACTGTTGAGCTGTCTTCGGCCTTGGGAAGTTGTCGATGGCTTGTACTTTTTCCGGTAATGGCTTGATGCCGTTAGGTGTCACCAGATGTCCCAGGAACTGAACCTCCGATTTACCCCATTGACACTTCGCTGTATTTATACATAACCCATATTCCGATAATCGTTCAAGCACCATCCTGACGTGACTTCTGTGTTCCTGTAGTGTCTTTGAAGCGATGAAAATATCGTCCAAATATGAAAACACAAATCTCAGCCCTCGCAAAACCTCGTGCATTAACCTTTGGAACGTCTGACCCGCGTTACATAACCCAAAAGTCATGTAATTATACTCGTATAATCCGAAGGGTGTGATTACGGCTGTCTTTGGAATGTCACAAGCCTCAATCGGAATTTGTTGATAGGCGCGTTGTAAGTCCAGCACGGTGAAAATTTCTGTTTTATCGAGGAAATGCGTAAAATCCTGAATGAAACTTATCGGATAGTTATCTCGAATCGTTCTCGAGTTCAACGCCCTGTAATCTCCGCAAACTCTGAATTCACCATTCTTCTTGAGCACCATGTGTAGAGGGCTAGACCAATTACTTTTAGAAGGACGGATTATTCCCCGATCCATTAGAAATTGAAACTCGTCCTGAGCTGCTTTAAGTTTCTCGGATGACAACTGTGACGAGGGTAAATAAAAGACACGTCTTTATGTATTGACGTTATTCTAAAAACTAATTTATTCCATTTCGTAACTTCATGTTGCCTGTAGTGTTTACATGGGTTATTTCTATTACTATTATAATGTTGTTACATGTGTTATATTATTGTAGTATTCTATTGTTATACTATTATACTATTATATTGTTACATCTTTCGTTTTTTTTTTTTTTTTTTTTTTTTTTTTTTTTTTTTTTTTTTATTTATAAACTTATAACTTATAATTATTTTACATTAACCGAATTTCAATCTTAGGTTACTAATAAATTCACTCATAATAAACATAATAATGCACAAGCACTAAGTTAGTACACGTTAATTCATGAACCTCAACTTTAAATTTGAGGTATAACTTATATCGTCTTAATCGAAAGTTATGTTTTATAAGTTTAAGCGCTCTATCGGTCTGATTATGCGACCATATCTGGACTGTCGCACGTTTGGATCAAACCTGCAGTTTCCTTCACTAGCCGACATTCCCGACTGAGTCACCTGAATCTCGCCGTCACACACTCCTTCATTGATGTGTTCACCGACGATGTTTGGTTTTAATCTGTCGTCATAATGTAATGATTTTTGCTGTACTGGTATTTCCGCCTTAGTCTTTTGTATGTGATGATAGTTTCGCCTGTAAAATTTGTTGTCGTCCGTTTGGACGAGTATCGACTTTGGCGCATTTGCGTATTGTATTGCACGTCCACCTACCCATTCTCTTGGTTTTATTTGCATTCTGATTCTATCATTTAACTCGATTGGTGTTGCTTCTTTCGTGCTTTTATCGGCGTACATTTTTTGTTTGTTTCTGGCTGTCTTTAGTTGGGCAGCTACCTGATTTTCAGTTTTTGGTACTAGTTGTTTTTTGGGTATTGGTAATGTTGATCTTGTAATTCGGCTGATTAATCTTTGATTGGGTGAACCTAAGTCACCTGATTTTGGTGTGTTTCGTAGATTGAGCATTGCCATATACGGATTTGATTTGTCCTTTTCACATTTTTTTAGTAACAATTTTACTGTCTGAACTGCTCTTTCGGCTAATCCGTTTGATCTAGGGAATAGCGGGCTGGACGTTCTGTGCTCGAAATTCCAGTCTTTTGAAAATTGTCTGAATTCTCGTGCTGAGAACTGCGGGCCGTTATCCGACTCTACTATTTCAGGACAACCGTGAACCGAAAACCATTTCTGAAGTTTTTTTATTATTTCTTTGGAATCCAGTGAATTGACTTTGCTAAAATCTATATATCCTGAGTAGCTATCTACTATGACAATGTATGTATTTGAATTATATGAAAATAAATCTGTACCAACTATTTGGAATGGTAACTCTGGTATTGTTTTCATTGTTATTGGTTCTTTGATTTTATTCCTCTGGGTTTGTTCGCAGACTGAACATTTTTCTATGTAATCAATCACGTCCTTATCCAAGTTTTTCCAGTAAAAACTTTGTCTTATAAGTCTGATTGTTGACTGCTGTCCTAGGTGACCGGCGTGAGCTTGAGTTATAATTTTTTGAATTTGTCCTTTTGGAGTTATTATCTTATGCCCCTTGAATATGATTTTATTGTATACCGAAAGTTCGTCTTGAAACTTTCCGAAGTGTTTTATCTCGTTTGGAATTACTCGTTCGTCCTTCGGCCATCCATTCATTATGTATGATCTTAATGTTGTATAGTACGACTCTTTCTCGTAGTCTTGAATCATTAATTCTGCCGCGTTTACGGTCATTGGTACTAGCAAGTGTATTTCGAGTTGTTCATCCTCATCTTCATATGGTGGATTATCTACATCTCTACTCAATAAGTCTGGTATTGGTATGTCTTTACCCTTTTTATAAACCACTTTTGGGTTATATTGGCTTATTTCGAATAAAATTCTTTGTAGTCTCGGTGGTGCTGATCCTATCGGTTTTTTACATATCGTCTCCAGGGGTTTGTGGTCTGTTTCAACTTCCAACTGCTTTCCATATATGTAAGTATGGAATTTTTTACATCCGAATCTAATTGCCGTAGCCTCTTTTTCAATTTGCGGATACCCTGATTCCGTTTTGCTTAATGACCTTGACGCGTAAGCAATTGGTTGTTCATCCTGTAAAAGAACCGCTCCCAATGCTGATTTGCTCGCATCTACTGATAGTTTCACCTTTTTGTTAGTGTCGTAATATTTCAACACTGGCGTACTTTTTAATAAGGTTTTTATATTTTTAAATGCGTTTTGCTGATCGAAGTCCCAATGAAACTCCGTATTTTTCTTTAGAAGTTCTCTGATTGGCGCTGTTACCTCGGAGCATTGTGGGATAAATTTTGCGACGTAATTAATCATACCCATTAGTCTTTGCACTTGTTTCACGTTTGTCGGTATTTTAATGTTTGTTATTGCCGATATTTTGTCTTCGTCAATTTGTAAACCCTTTCCTGAAATCTTATGCCCCAAGAATTTGACCGAAGTTACGTTGAATAGACATTTTTCTTTATTCAGTTTAAACCCCGATTTCCTCATGATTTGGATTACTTCTTCCGTTTTTGCTTGGCACCCTTCGAGTGTAGAGTCATGGATAAGAATGTCATCCATTGACACTTCTACTTTTTCTCTTCCTTCAAAAAGCCCGGACATCAGTTCCTGAAATACTTCCGGAGCTGATGCAAGTCCAAATGGCAGTCGACAGCAAGTATACCTGCCCCAGGGTGTAGCGAAGGCCAAATATTTTTATATTTGTCGCTATCTCATCTATAGTTCTCAACGGATAATGACGTCTGAGCAAGTTTTTATTTAAATTAGATGGATCAATACATATCCTTAATTTTCCTTTTTGTTTTACTGCCACTAATGGTGAGACGACTGGTGTTGGTTCTGATATTCTCCTAATTATTCCCCATTCTACCATTTTGTCTAGCTGCTTTTTAACGTCTTCCCTGATCGAGTATGCTATCCTACGTGGAGGTGATATTTCGAATTTGGGATTTGGAATTAAATCTATGTCATAGGTGAAGTGGTTTACTTTACCTACACCTCTAAAGATGTCGTCTTTTATTTGACATATTTTGTTTGACTGTTCTTTGTCATTCCCATCTATTCTTTTGACCAATTTTAACTCATTTGCGGTATGAAGGCCAATTATTGGGATTCCTTCATCGTTAATGATCTTGAACTTGACTATATGATTTTTATTCCTAATTGTGCAACTAATTTTGGTTTCGCCAATTACTTTGATTAGACTTCCTCCGAACGCTTCTAGATTTCTTGTGTTGGATGTGTCTATTTCTAACCCGAGTTTGTCTGTTAATGTCTTGTCTAATACATTGCACATGGCACCCGTATCTATTTTGCATCTAACAGTAACTTTGTTTATTATTATGTCTTCGTACCAACCATCGTCTGTGCCCTCATCAACTGTAAGCACAGTGAGATTTAACGCTTCCAATGACCCATAATTCATCGTATCGGAGTTGTTTTCCTCTGTTAGACAACTTATTCGTTTACTACCTTTGCTATATTTATTATTATATTTATCATGAGTAACTTTTTTGTTTTTACTTCTACAAGCTATGCCTAGGTGTCCCTTTTTCTTGCATAACTCACACACTTTGCCGAAAGCTGGACAGCTTTTGGGGCCATGCGTAGTTTTACACCTATTGCAAGAAAAAGTATTACTTTGTTTATCTACGCTGGGTTTTTTATTTCTGACTAAATGTATCGTTTCGTTTTTAAACGATTGCACTTGTTGAAGTGTGATTTCATCAGTTTTACATTTACTAATGACATCGCTAAGGGTTAACTTGTCGTCTGACAACAGTCTCTGTCGCAGGTCGTTTTTTGATATACCCATTATTATCTTGTCTTTCAAGATATCATCTGGGGTTATTTTTATTAAATTACATCTATTTAACTGTAACCTACATTTAGTTAGAAATTCGTCGAATCTTTCACCCGTTTCTTGCCTTAAATTATTGAGCACAAATCGCTCATATGAATAATTAATTCTCGGTGTGAAATATTCGGTGAACTTATTTGTTACCTTGTTTAAATCGTCGTTCTCTTCAATAACGTCAGCGCCTGTGTCCACTAAAATTTTTGATTTTGTTTGATTATCAACAGCCACAAGTCGCGCTATTGTGTAGCCCGCGTCGCCTGCAATAGGCGACTGGCTTATTGGTTTTTTGGAGTGGTTGCTTGAGATACCTGTCTTTTGGAACAAGGATCTCGACATTTAGTTGCGTTTTCTCCATAAGATCGATGATACCAGCACAAATCATCACGCCGTGGAGTTCCAGAACGCCCTCGCGATTGTGAACGATTTCGCAAATCACCTCGTGATCGGTTTCGAGATTGACGGTAGTGTAAATCTATCTTCTCGATTTGTTTTTCCAGTCTACATACCATTTGAGTCAACCTTTCTACTTGATCTGTAGCTTTCGGCGTCGGTGTATCTTCGTTTACCATTGAAACTGTCGAGTAACCAGTTGCGTCCATTATACGGTCTGCCAATGTTGCCATAGTCTTAAGTGGTACCTCACTGGTTGACAAAATAGCCCGAACCTGTTGTGGAAGTCGTTCCAGCCAGATGGTTCGAAGGAAATCTTCCCCAATCTTTGCACCACTTAGCTTCGTTAACTCGTTCAATAGATGTGAAGGTTTCCGATCTCCCAGCTCAGCACCTGATAATAGCTTTCTCATTTTTCGTTGCTCGGAGACACCAAATACTTCCAACACACATTTTTTAAAATTCTCGTATTTTTCCACGACCGGTGGATTTAAAACTGCTTCTGATACCTGCGCTAGTACATGACTTTCGATTCCGCCCACAATTATGTTGAATTTCGTATTATCGACTGTAACTGCACATGTTTCGAATTGTGCCTCTACTTGGGCGAACCAAATTTCAGGGCACTCCACCCAAAATGGTGGTACTTTAATAGATACACGTGCTATCTCGCCGTTTAATAGTGGTTGTGCACTGGCTTTATTGTCACTCTGTGTTTCCTCGTCTCCAGCCATATTATAATTTCAACCGACGGTCTAAATTAAGTATAAAACGTAATTCGTAGCAATGCGGTTTGTGCGAACAACAATACAAAGATAAAATATCGGCTGATAACTGAGACGGACGGTTTCACTTGTATAACGGTTTTAACTTAATTTCACTACCATGCGTTTTTACAATAATCTATTTCGTTATTGTGGAATTAATTTCCCGAATAAAAATAGCAATAATGTTTCTCACTAAGAATTAATCGAATTAAATCGATTCATCGACCACGTGCTCGCGCTACAAACTAGCCACTTTTTATTACGAAAAAAAAAATATCGTGCAATGTCGAATTTATTGACGATAGTAATTTAATAATTTACTTAATATCTTCACTTGAAAATATACGTCGGTGTCACCAATTGTGGTAGCTTGTAGTTATACTGTGGTTGAATAAAACACGCGTTGTTTTAACACCAGTAATTTATTTATAATTTATATTTGTGTAGCTTCGCTACGTACACTGTTTATTTAAGTCTCTTCGTTTCTACGTTCGTTGATCAACTCTACTCATCTTTATGTGACGCCGCCAATAACGACGCGATAGAAGGAGACGGATAATTAATCTTCGTCAATTGTGTATACCTCTTCTATCTTCGTATTGGTTGACGGGCGTGAGCATTATACACAAATTGAATTACTAGTTATGTGGTTACAACTGATAAATAAAATCGGCGTTTCCGGTTGCCACAAGTCCATAACCATCAATTACATCCTTATATTTTTGAATTATTCGATTTGCTTTATTGACCGCATTATCATCTGAATAACTAGGCTTCGAGACCTTGTCATTGACGCAATGCTCAGAACGCCGTATATTTTCGCTGTATTTTATAAGTCCAAGAGCGCTCTACAAGCACTTTCAGATAATACTGCAAAATGATCATTATCAACTACTTGAAATATTATATTATATTTTTTGCTTTCATAATGACACGGAATTTGTACTTGTTCATGTCCACCATAATCTTTTAATGTCAATTTAGAGTCGTTCAAACAAATATTACCGTTATTTAACTTTGAATACTGCTTAAATCCGATCAGACAAGCTTGAGCGCCTGAATCTAAATCACACACAACCTTTTGCCAATCATCATTAAATTTTAGCCTCAACTGTACACGACTAGTGGTTTTACTCGAATCAATTACTTTTCCGATTGTCAATGGCGTATCACTTTCACTGTCTGTCTTAATTTTTACTTCTTTTACTAGTGCCTTGTCATTGTTCTTTTTAAAATTCTTCTTTTTACATACTACTTCGAAGTGATTAAAACCATCGCAAAATTTACATTTTTTACTAAATGCAGGACAATTGATTTTCTTAAAAACATGATTGGTCGCACAAAACTTACATATCATTGAACTGTTTTCTGTCTTTCTTATTTCTCGATTTCTGATTTTTATTTTCGAACACTTTATTTACATTGTGACTTACACCAACAAGCGATTTAATACGATCTTCCATAACTTCTCTGACTTTACACCCCTGTATAATTTTCTCGAGTTTCAATGTGTCGGGAATTTACGACAACAATCGTTTCTTTAAATTTATATCTCGAATCCCAAACGCAATTCGATCCCGCAACATATCATCTGAGATTACGTTTTCGTTATATTTTATGTTTTTGACGTAAGGTCAATCATTTTTCGGAGACGTATCAAACACGCATCAAAAGATTCGATTCATGCTCGTATTGTGAACACGTATGAAACATGTATCGGTCATACAAGACGTTTTGCTTTGATACCAGACGATTACAAATTAGTTCAATAACATTTTAAGCAGGGTCCTCCTCTGCCTTAGTCAAAGAAAAATGTGGAAACTTAATTTTCGCATCAACCCCGATTAACGATAACAGCAAATTTATCTTTTTCTGTTCTTCAGTAACAGACCATTTGTCAATACCTGATGCCACAACGGACTTGTTCCAATTTCTCTTGAAAAGTTCGAAATTTTCCTCAATATTACCATTTATATCCAATGGTTTCGGAAAGGAACATAAGATGTTACAACGTCAATTTCATTTTTCTTATAAAAATCATCACGAAGCGATTTCACCTCATCGTTGACTAATTTCATATTTTTATTGATGTTATTGCACGTAGCTGTGAAAAGTTTTATTGTCTCAGCCAACTCACTCATTTTTTTTTATATTTATTAGTATTTTCACCAGAATTTTTTTTTTTTTGTAGCAACCGCGTGCGATTTTTTCTTAACCTCCCTTATGTTAATTTCCTATCACAAATAAAATAATATGTTCACGTTTCAATATATTTTCTTTATTGAAATTATTTTATCCCATTTCTGACACCATGTTGTGGATGTTTTATCCACAAAATAAAATAATTATTATTATCAAATAATTAACTTAAAGTTTTTATAAACATGACGTTTTTATTATATATCTCTTGTTAAGTTTCCCTACAAACACTCATCTCCCCTCCCTACTTGTCGATCATAGATATAATATATAAACATGGAAGTGCTAAGCCCATAGACATATAACAATTATACTAACACTATATAAAGTTGTTTAGTGTTTATATATAAACACTAAACTTAAAATAAATTAAATCTAATTAGATGTATGTTTATGTAAAAAAAAAAATTAAGAAAAACATACCTAGAAAAAAATTATAATACGAGTATATATTGCAATAAAAAACGTCTGTGCACTTCAAAGCGTTATAACAAAATGGTAGAAAAGGTGAATTAATAAATTTCCTTTCAACTTGCTTACATCGAATAAAATTATACTTGCGTTTTGTTATGAACAGCACCAACATTTCCCATACGTTTTTAAATTCAACATTTTAAAAATCACGGGATCTTACTCTAGATTCCGCAAGTTATTTTCTTCCTTGAAGTTGCATCACACACACACACACACACACATATATATATATATATATATATATATATATATATATATATTATATATATATATATATATATATATATATATATATATATATATATATATATATATATATATATATATATATATAAAATTATATTTGTTAAGAAACTCACAGAACATCTCACATGGCTGAAAATACAACTTAATGTTACAATAATTTAAATGTTGGCGATAATCGATAAATAAATCAAACTTATAGATCATAAAAACCCCTAATAATTTATAATATTATTATATAAAAAAAACTACAAATATTTATATTATGAAAGACTTATACTTAATTATTTTTTCTAAAAAAACATTTTGATCTCCTATAAAGCCACCTAATATTTATTTAATCTTAACTTTTTCAAAAAATTTGCAAGCATTTTCTATCTTAAAAATAAAAAACAAACTATTATTATACTATTATAGATTGTGTATTATAGATGAAAAAAACAAAATGTGTGTCGAATAGAAACGAAATATAAACAATAAATTATATAAATAAATAAATTATTTAATTAATTAAGTGCTCAGGCAGTAATAGTCTCTATTAAATAATATATAAATAGAAAATAGACCAACATATTTTTTTTTTAAATTTAATATTATTACACAAACACACACATAGAACCACTAAAAATAAAATTAAATTTTTATTGATTAATTTTCGTAAATGAAAATTAATTTTTAATAAAAATATTAAATTATTGTTATTTTTGCATGATTTATTTTATGAATTATCTCTCATTTCATAATAACTTTATTAACTTAACAATTTCTTTACAAAAAAAAAAAATAAAATAAAAATGATTTCTTTATTATTATTTTTAATTAATTAATTAAATTATAATCTTGATACAAATTCTTAACTCAAAAACATTTAATTTATTTATATAAAAATTTATATATATATATATATATATATATATATATATATATATATATATATATATATATATATATATATATATATATTTATATACAAAAAACCTTACAATACAAAATAATTAAAGTTGAACATTATATATTATGTACTGAATTAAAACCAAAAAAATAATAATAATTAAAAATTACAAACTACAAAATATTTTCAAAAACTTAAAAGTAAATAAATGAAGCAGTTGAAAAACGATTATATTGAACAAAAAAAATATGGAAACATTTTTTTATTTTATTTTTAGGAAATACGACGTACAAATTAGGCACCATTTGTGGAAAAACATAACCTCAATTCCAATGTTAAAACGCATTTGCTTCCTTGTACATGACTATAAATTTTATCAAATGCTAGAAATTAAAACTTCGAAAATAAATGGCAAAATAAACAAACATTGAAATTACTACCGCAGGTGGCATACTGGCAACAGTTAATCCACTCTTTTCTACTGAAAAGGTTGCCTCCGTGAATTCTGGGTGGAGCCAAATATTATATCAACATCCATTCCATAAAAGTGGCCTAACACCTCGGTCACTAGTAAAGAGTATGCAAAAAGGAAGGGAAACCTGAAGTTGAAACAACACCAGCAAATATTGTCGATCCTAATAAACAAAAAGCTTCAAAAGTGCTAGATAAAGAGAATAAGATACTTCCACTTCTTATTAACTTAATAGATGTGAAAGAATACAATGACCTCCAATAGCTGTTACAATCAGACATAAGCAACGACTATAAGGTGGTATCACTAAATAATAACATCTGGAAAATCAACATGACAGAACCTGAAGATTATAAAGCTCTCCCTACTAAATTAAACACCAATGGGTTTGAATGGTATGCGTATGACAACAAAAACGATCGCTCAATCAAGAGTGCTCCACCAACCTTGCACAAATGAAAATATTAGGAAAGAACTAACAAGTTCATAAAAAGCATTTCATTTTCAGAAAAAGCAAAACATGGATGAAAACACAGAAATTATCAGAAGAGAACTTCAACTCTTCACTAGACAAATTTGTGTTGTTTTTTTACTGGATTTATTAAATAAATACTTGATTTGAATAAAATAAGTTATTATAAATACATGTGTTTTATTCAAAGAACTTTATTGGAGTAACAACTAACTATACATTGTGAACATTTATATATACGGTAAAAATAGGCGTGACTTAACATATTATTTTATACGATAATATCGGTGTGTACAGAGTGTACACATTAAATAAATTTTAACAGTGTTGCCAAAAAGAAAGGTATAAATTGATATACATACATGTAATATGTATTTCTTCAACAATTTGGGCTATTCGCAGCCGGTTAAAATAAGGCTACAAGAAATCGAACACCGCAAGAACCCGGCAAAAACACTTCAACGATTTAAATAAAATTGAAGCTTTAATAAAACAGATTAAAAAACAGTCACTAAATTGATACCTTAACAATCTGACAGGACAAAAAGACTGACAATTCTCTATGGAAGGCAACCAAGGCCCTGAAGAGACCTAACCTACAGGTCGTTTCAATTAAAAATAACGATACCCGGGCTAGAAATCCTAAACAAGCAGATCTGTTTGCGAATCACATTCGGGGGCCTGATTCCTAGTAAATCAGTTCTCCTCCACGATTTTTCTTGTTATAGTGTGGTAGAGGCCCACGCTACAATCACTCGTATGACTATTCAATTTTTCAGTAAATATCACAACAAATAAATACACGGCAAAAAAATATTTTATTTTAATTAATTTTTACTCAATTTAATTAGTTTAGTTTAATTTTGTTTAATTTCAATTATTAACATTTTTTACACTATTTGACCAAACTACTTCAACGTCAACGTTACTTTGTGTATTTTTTTTTATTCTTTTGTTTTTTTACGATGTCGCCCACCTAACCAAAAAAGGTAGTACCAATTATGAGAGTTGGAACGCCACACACCTAGTGCGGACATTTTATTAAGTCTGGTATCAGTCTGAAATTACGAGAGAAGGATCAACAATATTTGTGAAAGAAAACATTAAACATCATGAGGGAGTTAAAATTGAGAAAGAAAATATCAACTCACAGTTTATTTATAGTTCCGCAAGACATAATCTCAATAAAACGAATTTTACCATTTTATCGTTGGAGGTGATTTTAATGCAAAAAATACTGCGGGTGTTAACAACTCCAAGGGGAGAGAGTTATTCGAAGCAGGACATTCAACTGCGAGTTTTTTTCGGGTCATATACCAATATTATGACATAGCGGCACAAGCAAAACGCCAGATCTTATTAATTTCTATATTTCAAGAGGTATATCAAAAAACAAAGAAAAATACCTCTTAAATGTCTTTCCAATAAGCTGAAGCACAGCATTATAGAACTAAAAAATGTTACTGCCAATAAAAGTACAGCAAGCAGAACTTTTTGCTTCCCAGTATACAAGGAGGATTATAGAGTAATACCAATTGTAAGTCATGGGAGTTGAAAGGCGAAATTAGTCCTAACCTATGTACAAAAAAATCGCCAGGCCAATTTACAGGTGAAATAATGAAAGAACTTCAAATGAAAAGGAGTATGAAGTCTTTTTCATATAATTTACGCATCGATTTGAATAAAACGTGAACCTCCGTATGAGGAAGTAATAAATGTGATACTGAAACCAAACCAGCCCCCTAATGATAAAAAAATCATGAAGGCCAATTTCTCTGTTTCCAGTACTTTCCGCAAAAACTTTGAGAAACTGTTACTCAAAAGGATAACGTCTACAATATTTGAAAGAAATCTCGCAATCTTCCTGGAAGCAGCCCATGCCTTTGATAAAATATGGCATACTGAGTTGGAATACAAATACCTGATCGGGTCAACGAAACAGGTCATCTACTGGATCTGTTTTTAAGTTTTCATGCTGAGAAATACAATAACTCCATCAGTTCCTCTTTAGGAAACTCTGACCATCGGCCTTTTATAGCGGAATTTCCAATGTCGTGGTCATTCCAAGTGATTGTTCCTTCTAAACGTCGATTATGACACTATTAAAATATGGACTGGGTAGGAATCAATGAGTTCTTTGAAGAGTACGAATGGCACTCATGGTTTGCTTGCGGTAATACTGATAGTGCAGCCATTGTAGTTTCAACTATTATTCTTACAAAAATTGACAAGTTCATTCCTTCCAGTCTTTCTAAGTCAAAAGCATAATTACTGCAAAATAGCAACCGCCAATAAAGAAGCATCTCACTGGCTATAATACTGCTCACTGTCCTGCACACTTGGCAACGCAAACTGTGCCCATGCTAAAATGGATCGCGAAAAGAAGTTTAGAGTTGTGGCAAGTCTTAAACTTATTGGACCTTTTGGTCCTTGGTTTGTCAAGGAGGAAAACTTCTTGGATAGTAGGACATCATCTATACCACTTCTCAATTTTTCTTATGATTATAATTTCACTGTTTCTAACTTAACACCCCCGATTATCTCGGACCTAGAGTTGTCGCTAGATTCCTTGCAAACATTAACACAAACAAGTCAGCTGTCAAACCTACTACAAACCGTATTTGTTCCATCGATATCTTTGGCATTGTCCGCTCCATCAGGAAAACTGCTAACATACAACCTCAAAAAGGGCAGCAAATTGGACTCTTCACATGATTGCCCATTCGCTGTCGTCTCGGTGCCTTACTTACTATCGGTGATATCGATGATAATGTAGTTGGATAATGAAAGAGTTGAGAATGCTTCAGCACAAAAATAATAATCCACACTACTGTTCCTCACTACAATCCTTTGACAGCCACTAAAAACGTTTAATTTATGGAATGAAGCCCTTTGAAGATTCACTGCGTTTTAAAACCAGCTCTGACAATATTCTGAGAAACCGCGGATGTAAAGGCCAAGGAAATACTATCAAGGACGGTAGAGTTCAAATTCGACTTCACTTCGATTCGGATATCGAAAAGGATCAACGAAAGATTCCTGAAATGTATAGTAGATTTCCTACTATACCAAGTAGGATATCATCCAAATCGGCCAGTTACCAATCAAGTGTTATTGCTGAGGATGTTTCTTCCTAATATTCCGAAACATTTCATAACATACACCAATGTTCCTGCTATATATGGGCCTTAATGCAACCACGAAAACATTTACAGAGTTACGAGAATTACTGAAGTTGTTCATGAAATAAAAGAACAGTGAACGCTGATTCGAGTACGATTTTAATTTTTTCGTTAAATATTTTAGAACAATACGAAGAGCTAGGTCGAGATCGATACCGATAGAGCTTGTAAATCCCTTTTTTTATCATTGATGGTTTTTCAACCAGTCGCTATGAAAAAATTCAAAAATAGTCGTCACCCTGTCATGATTTCGATTTAATTGTGCTGAATACATTTTGTACTAATCACAGCTAACTTCAAGACTATTTCAGATGAAAACAACAATAAAAACTAGATAATTTTATCTACAAACTAAACATAAATGAAACATCCATTTTTCATTCGTTTACATCATTTATATTCTGAAAATTTCATCAAACAATAACAGACATATACATATTTTGTTATCTCAAAATAAAAATGAATTTTAGTTTGCTGAATATGTATACCCTTGTGATAAATCTTCGAACTAAATGCCACAACAATCAACACAAAATATACAAATGTCGGAATTCTTTGTTTCATTTTCATTCATCCACTATTTTTTTTATTCCGATTTGTATAGTTCGCGCACTATTCGGCCATTGCTCGGTAAATTAAAATTTTAAAACAGTCTCTTCCACTCATCGATTTAACTTCATTTGTGTATGTTGTTTTCTTCAATTGGTAAATTTCATCTAGTAGTCGTCGAACTTTTATTGGTTAAACAGCGCAAAGCATAAATAAATGTGTCGGTGGAATTTTATGTTTTTGTGTGTTAAAAATTGAGATAGACAAACAAAAAGTAAAAAAACAAATGTTTTCTTTTGTTATATTTTATTTTGTGTTTTAGTTGTTATTTTTTTTCTTAATAATAATAAAAAAAGTTATTTATATAATACACCGTTATTTATAAATGATATAATTAATACAATAAATAAAAGTTTCATTTATTATTAATAAGAATACATAGAAAAAAAAAAAAAATAAAAAGTAAAGGTTATTTTAATTTATAAGAAGTTTATGTTGGTGATCGATTTTAAAATGGATATAACAGAGATGGCTATAACAAAATGTTGGAGAGTTTTTTGGGACATTTTCTATTATTTTTTATGCTTTATGTTGTGTTATTTAACTATTTATTCATTGTTGTGTTGTGTATTTATATTATGTTGTTGTTGGGCTTCACATAAAATTGTGCATTAAAATTGCTTAAGTGAATCAAACATGATACACCATGAATTGAACAGGATGATGACAAAGATGTTTTTTTTTTATTTATAGATTAATAATTTTGTGTTTGGTTTTCTTTTTCATATTCGTTTTCATCATCATCGTTGTTCGTAAATAAATGCACAAAATGTCTGTGTTCTTAGCACATTCTATGTTACTACGAAAACATAAAATGGTTTTTTGTGCTCTTATGATTCAGAATTTTCAATCATCATAACACATACTTAATAATATTATAATTTTCACAGAATATATAAAAATATAAATGTTTTTTTTAAGTTCTTTGTCCGATTTATTACACATAGTAGTTTTCTTTACTTAAGAAAATGAAACAATTCTGTGTGTGTTAGTTTAGTGCGGCTTGTATAATATAATTTACCATTTTAAATAAAATCAGGAATTGTATAATTTATGAAAGGTCCAAAGAAATTGATAGGTGTGGTTTTTCATATAAATAAATCTTTTGTTTTGTCTCAATAATGTCGTCGAAAGATTTACTGTCTTATACAATTTATCAGCAAACTAATTTCATTTGACAGTAGGGGTCAAGGACATTAGCTCATTAGGCATGTTCATATGCGTACTACCATACATGATTTTCACGATAAATAAAGAAAACCCAATCAATTTGTGTGCACTATAAAAAATTTAATTTTCTGCTAAGGCATGAAAATTGTGTGAAATTAAAAACATTTAGAAAAATAAAATGTCTGGTTTGAATTGATTTTTATTATGGTTTTGTACTTGTTGAATCAGAAATATAGTTATGTATAGATAAATTTTCGGTTTTGGTTTCTAGTAAAATGGAAATTAGTCAATAAATGTTTAGTAAAATATTTTACTTAAAATAAAGGGGTAAAATATTTTTGTTGATTAGCAACTTATTAATTAGGTAAGATTCGTTAAATATTATAATTGGATTAGCCTAGACTAAGTACTTAGCTACCTTTGTATGTCACTATAACTTTTCAAATTTTCCTATATAATCCCATTTTAATTCGATTGACGTACATAATCTAATTAAGTACTATCATTTTTTAAGTTGAAAGGTAGTTAGAACCCTTCTAAATTAAATTTAGCAAAAAATTGTTGCGTCAATAGATATGATTTGAATGTATTATTAACCTTGTCATTCCGAAATGACGGATCTTCATATAAAAAGTTTACTCCAAGGTTTAGCTTTGACCCTTACCTTATTTTTCATTTATATCAATAATATATTTCATAGGCATCATGCGATATTCATTATTTTTATGATACTACAGTGACTGCTTCTATTGAGTTCGACAATGCAATTCCCATTTGAATTGCTCTCGAGAAATCAAAAATGATTAATTTCTGACTTTCACTGCGGAGTTATGTCCGATAATATTACGAAACACCTAGTAACGTCTATCAGGTGTTCATGGATTTCCAGCAAGCCTATGACTCAATCCATCGTGTTGGCTTACGGTCTGTTAGTGTTCGGCAAGTAGAAGACCTATCCTCACTACTATTTAATTTCATGTTATGATTTTTTTTTGTAAAAGTGAAAAACCTCAGGACACCATCTTATACCGTCAGTCCGACCAGGTTCTGGCATATGCGGTGTTAAAGAATTTGCATGGGGCTTCGAAGCCCCATGCTCATTATTTCCAATGTCATTGTCGTTTACTTCATTGTTATGGTTGACATTTGGGTTCATATTTATTTGGTTTCCACATTCTCGGAGGAAAGGTGAAAATTCTTAAGACGTTTTGTAACAGGATCGACAACTCTTTTACCTTACAAGAAAAATAATTCTCTCGAGTTCAATATTGAATACTTGATCGGTGCTGTCGTGAACTAACTATTCTTTCAAAATTATACTTCTTCCTTTATCTCCTTTTTCTTTTTCTCGTACCCTCCGTTAATGACCGGTACGATTTTTGTCAATTTATGACCTTTACCGATTGCCGATGATGAATCTAGACTGGATAATTTTTGATGTTTTGTAGCCAGCTCCGAAATCTAAAACAATTTTCTAAGTTTCAATTTCACTGTTAACTTGTAGAGCATAATTTAAGGCTTTAGAATCAAATTTCGTAAATAGCGGCATAACTACATAAATGTTACAAGGCCTAAACCTTTCCAACCTAAACCTTTCTACAAAGCTTCAACACCATCTCTGCCGGCATCTAGTTAAGAAATTTGAGTCTCATTCGTTATCGAAATTAACCAGACAAATCACTCCACGAACTAAGAACGGTCCTGCGCCGTTGAAAACTCCTTCAAATGTGTGGTCACCTCTACCTAAATATATATTGGTCTCTTAAATCGGTAATCATATAGTTTGTTTTTGAATGGGTCCAGCACTCTTCTGCCCACATTACTGCCGAGACACGGGTTGCTGATGATTCTATAATTCGATAATTTTTTGGTTGCTTTTTACTGTGAATAATTAGTACTGTTGTCATTAGTTAATTTTCTTAGACAGGTAGTGATTGACTCATCTTATTTTCGGTTTTCTATTATTCTACTGAACAGGTGGTTGATTTTAGTGTGCAACTATATGCAACTGTATAACAAATACATATGTTATTTCTGTATTTGTAAATTTCATAATCTTCCAATGTTGTAATCTTGCTGCCTTTTTGACATTAATATAACATCTTCAGATTTTCGTTATCGTCTGTGTATTTGTGATTGTTGACAGTCATGACGTGTTGTACTTAATTTGAGTCTATTTTGGGTTTGCCGATTTTTTCCGGTGTTGATTAAACCGAGTTGTAAAAACTTGAACGGTTTGCCCTAAATAGAAACTATTGCAGTAATCATATAATAAACCGCCGTATCTTGAGTGTGCTTGGTGTATGCATACCATGATTCTTCAGTACTTTCCTAATATTCGCTGTATTCCTGTCGTAGTCGTATTTTGTCTTTGTCGTCGTTCGCTAACAGGCAAGTATATTGTTCGTTGAGGTTCTTGTTATTTTGTATTTTTTGGTCAGCAGATCCAACCTTGCCTATTTGAACCCTTAGCCTTAGCGATTTGTTTTATGGTGTTTAGTTCTTCTGTAGAAGATTATTCCTCTAGGTCCATAGGTTACTTATTCAGTCTGTTAATCATGTGTAGGTATGCTGAAATTATATGTTGGTGTAATTCGTTATGGATGGTGTGGCCCGTTTGTATTGGTTTCCTAAAGACTTTAAACTTGTTTTCATAATTTTCATTCCGAATCGTTTGATTCAGAAAATTAATACACTTTTTATCTTTTGTTTCCAAAGTTAACTTGATGCTGTTGTGGATATTGTTAACATAATCGAAAAGTTGTTTTAATTGGCGACTGGTTCCTCTAAACAGTTTCTCTTAGTGGTTTAGGACTATTTTGCCTAGAGTTCCTTGTAAAGGAACTATTTTGCCTAGAGTTCCCATAGGTATTCCTTCTTTCTGTTCATAAAATATGTTTAGATGTTCTAAGTAATTCTGTCTAGTTATCATCTTTAAGAGGCTTCTTACTTCCTTGGATTTTTGGCTTTGGATTTTTTTTATTCACTTCATTTCATGTTTATTAAGATAAGCTGTTCATTTATTGGTGCATTTGTTGGTACTACTGCAACATTTATCTGTTGGTTCATAATTAAGTCTAATTATACCATTATCCTTAATTTTTGTTTAATCTGAAAATATATGTTAGTTTAGTTCGTACTTAATGCAATCTAACACCTTGCTACAGAGCAATGGGCGCAGTGGTTAAAGCTGCGTTGTTTGAGACAGAAAGTATCGGGTTCGAAACCCAACAGGGGAGGGATGCAAAATGGATTTGTCTTCACTTGATTACGACCGGTGATGACGTTGAACACAACAACTGTGATCCCTGTTGGAGTACAGAATCCATGGGCCGAATCATCGTCCATGCCAGTACAAGCTGGCTGGAGTAATGCAATGTGCAGATGCATATTTAAAAGCGAACCTGTTCGCGACTCATCGATTTGGAGAAAGTTCGTATCGATAGTACTGGCCAATATGTTTACATGGCGGTCAATCCTAATTCGCGTGTGCATGAACGTCACAATATTGTGGTAGAATTCTCAGAATATCATGATCTTAGTACTTTACGAGACATGCTAGTGCCTCCCGACCACAGGGGCCTAGTTATAAAAAAAAACAATAATTCATTGAAACTATTAGGAATTTTTAAAATCTATATATAATTTTAATATGTAAAACCAAGGTCAGATCTATGGGCTGATAACCCGCATCCTTAAAAAATTGGACTGTTAAACTAAGCAGCAAAAGAAAATTTGGATCCCGCCAAAATTTTACCCAACCCCGCTTACGTTAACAAATATGCAGTTTTCGATCGGTACGTGGAACATGCATTCAATCAGCCATTTTATGCACCTACTGATGTAAGCCAACCCAACGATAAACACTCACTTTACAACAATTTGAATGATGTGCTGTGATCCATATCGGAGCACGACGTCAGAATAGTGATAGGTGACTTTAATGCTAGAGCTGAGATCACACATGATCTCGTGGCTAGCACATTTTTCTTCATTATAATATACACTAGGAAACATGGACACCCTTTCGTAAGACGTACCGAAGATAAATTGATTGTTAGTTTCTAAGGAAAGGTCTCGGGTCCTTCAATATGTGTGGATCTTATCGGTCACCCATTTTGGTGCCCTAAAATGGCATTTTTCGTACAAGTAAGGGATCACTGTAAAATGAAACTTATGTTTCAACTGTGAAGGTCTGATAAACAAAGATGAGAGAGTACAATATGATAATCTTGTTAGCAGTAACATTATGAAAACCAAACCCGTTCTGATGATGCTAACGCTCAATGGGTGAAAAAGCGCGAATATGTATTACTCAGCAACGAGCACAGTGCACGAATTTTCTTTAAAAGAGTTTTAGAACTGCACCATATCTTCAGACCTAGGTCTATTGTCATTCGGGGACAAAATGAAAATTTCCGTGCTAACATCAATGCAGTGCTCGATACTGGGAAGGAGTATTTCTTTGATTTACTGAATGTTCAACAAGTGTCAAATGCTGTATTTGAAAGTAGATTTACAGTCTGTGGAGATGTGCGTAGAGGATCCATCCTACGACGAATTCACACTGGTCATGTATGGCAAAGCGAAAGATTTTATCCTTAAACAAGTAGATCGCTCAAAATGCGAACACTTTCAAGCATATCTCTCCTTTGCGCAGCATACAAATTTCTGTTTTACATAATATTGGAGAAAATTTCTCCCCCGCCGGAGGAAGTTATAGGTGAATTAAGAGAGAATTTCGTCCGAAATCGGTCTATCACTGATTAAGTTTTTTTTGTTGAGGATGATGCTTTCTAAATAACGGGTTTTCCAATAAGAGGTTTCATTTTGATATTTAAAAAAACGAATATTTTTTAAAAGAAATCAATGAATGTTTATTTCATTGTAAAGAGGAAGGTATGCTATTAACACTTGAAAACGATACCAGACAAATGGCCGGCACGGCTACGCTTGCAGAACCATATCCTTTTCATGAAATTTTCCATGACCAATTCGCACATTTGCGGCTGTATGTCCTCGATAACTTTACGAATTCCATATTTAAGGTCCCTAATCGATTGTGGAGCATTGTCATAGACCTTATCTTTCACGTGGCCCCAAAGAAAAAAATCTAAAGGTGTTAAATCACAAGATTTCGGTGGCCAATTGTGATCAACTCTTCGAGCGAGAAATAACACGGTCAGGAAACTTCTTGCAAAATTGCGATTGTTTCGTTGCTTGTGTGGCACGTAGCGCCGTCTTGCTGAAAAAAAAACGTCGTAGTGACGTCATTTTCGAAAAGTAAGGTTCAATAACACCGCCAGCCCAAAAACCGCACCAAAAACTGACACGTTGAGGATGGAGAGGCTTTTCAACAGTCATTCTTGGATTTTCTGAGCCCGAAACGCGACAGTTCTGCTTATTAACGTAGCCTCCGAGGTGGAAATGGGTCTCATCACTGAAGATGATTTTTCGATAAAAATCCGGATCATGATGCGACGTCAGAACCCAATCAGCCAAGATACGACGTGTATGGTGATCGACCGGCTTGAGTTCTTGTGTTAACTGAACTTTAAAAGCCTTAAGACCTAAGTCTTTATGCAAAATACGGTGTAAAGTCGTTTTTAGAATGGCTAATTCCAAAGATCGACGAGGAATCGACAAACCTGGGTTCTCTTCAACACTACGGGCTACAGCAGCAATATTCTCAATTGTTCTTGGGCGACGCACACGGTTTCGATTCTTCACATCACTAACTTGTCCCAACAGCTCAAATTTTTCCAACAATTTCGCTATTGCTGGCCGAGAAGGTGCTTCACGACAGTTAAAAAGTGCTTTAGTTTTGCGAACTGTGACTGCAAAATTTCACCATTTTGTAGTGAATTTTAACAATTTCAATGCGTTTTTGAAGTGTGTATCGTACCGTTTTTACTAATGGCGTAGTTTTTACTTATCAAATGTTAAAATATGACAGCTTCAAAATTGACAGTTGTCCAAATAGCTGGCTATTCAAAATGAAACTTCTTATTGGGTAACCCTATATTACGATACATCTCGTTACGTACAGCACGTGTTTTTGGATTTCCAACAAAAATATGTTTAATCCAGCGAAATAGCTTATGGTTTGCTCTGTGTCAAAGTTGCGAATAAGCTATCAGGAATTTTTGCAGTTAGCTCTTGAGTACGGCTAGAAGATGCTAAGTATGCCCCTATACTCTTTAATCGTATGTAAAAATTTATCTTTCGTAAAAGTGAAACACCCCAGGACAACATCTTGTACCGTCAGTCGAATCAGGTCCTGTCATACGACGGTGATATTTGAGTAATTGAACTGAATGTCAATTGTGTCAAGGAACTATTGGATCAGCTTTTACGTTTACCGAGTCCCGTTGGTCTTAAAATCAATGAGTTCAAAACAAAATTGTATGCTCACTGGTCTTAGAGACTAATGGATTTTAGTAGTGGTGATCACGCGTTTGAAGTAGTGACAAGTTCCTGATACCTAGATACACTTGTAACTGGTCATAATTGTATTTGTGTGGAAGGGGATATTAAAGCTTGTCTTTAATACAAATAAATAGTCAAATTCTCAAAATTTAAATATGAATCAAAAATATGTACGTAGTAAAAATGCATTTCCGGATATTAAATCGAGTGAATATTCACAATATTTTTTATCGTTTAAGGTTCGATTAAACATTTAAAGTTTTCAAAATCAAAAATCAATAGCAGTTAAAATAAACAAATATCAGTTCGCAAACTTTTCAGTTTGCTTATGAAGCTGATATTAAGTCAAGTTTCGCAATGACGCAATTGGTTCAGTTGCACAAATTAAATTTTTATGACTAACTAATGCTCGTGCCTTATCAATAATTACCGATAAAACTATATGTAAACTTGGTCTAAATATGTTGTATGTTGTGTAGTATATCACATCACAGTCGATTACAATACAAACACAGTTGATTATTGTAATTTGTAATAGTTTTGATAAATTAGCTTATAAAACAAGTTTTTAAGAAAAAATAATTAAATCCCACTGGATTACACAGTTTATATCCGATAGATACAGTGATTGCTTGATAGTTTAAATTGGTAAATTGATATGGCAACAATTTAAACCCGTAAAAGGAAATTTGGTTTTAATCAACATAACTGGTTTCTAACTAAAATATTAGTTTGTTAAATATTAAATAAATAAAACGTACATTATTTATTTAGTTAGTTTTTAGTTTTGGCGTCTTTCGCGCATTTAAGTAATCCATCGTCTACGTCTGAAGGATTGGTATTTTCGAATAATTTAAAATGCAAATGTTCGTATTATAAAGCGGTCACTGTATATAGATGTTTTCATCAATAATTTTATAGTTTTTTTCCTCTATGTGTGTGTACTCTTGTATTCCAAAATGTTATTGCGCGACGTTTCAAGTCATATTTTCCTTGTACATATTATTTTTAATATAAGAAGAAAGGAAAACAAGAAAACTTTATTCTTTTTGTGTATATTCTGTTTTCTTGTTGCCGTTGTTGTATGTCTTTTTATTTGCCAGATGGTTGTAAAGAAAATAATAACAGCCATAAAAAAAGAAACTCACAGTAAAATGTTTTGTACATACACAACAAAATCATTCTGTTTAACTGCGTTTGTTGTTTTGTTTCGTGTTCTAAGATTCATTTCATATGTACGATGGATGGAAGAAAACAAATATCCTCTTATACTACTACTACTACTACATTGGGGTAAGGAAAACTAAGTATATATTGGGAAAATTTATTTTAACATATTATTATATACCGAAGACGAAGGATATGTACGATGTACGTATATAACAAACAAAATAAGCGCATAAATTATGTCTGGGAAGCACAAGTAAAATGGTTCTAGGAAAATATTAATTATTTATTAAAAAAAAAAAAATAAAAATATTTTTTTTTACTATACACTTATTATCACAATTTTCTGAGTAAACAAGGCATTGAATTAGAAAATTCAAACACAAAAAAAAAAACGAAGTGTTGTTTAGGAAAATCTTAATTTTCTTTGTAAAAATAAAAATGGTCAACGATAGTAGGAATGTGACGAGATTGTCGTACAATTATCTTGGGAATCTATTATAGGATCGATAAAATAAAATTAGTATATACGATAGATAATGGAATGTGATATGACATTTCTTATCAAATTATCTGTTATATACATAATTTAAAATGGATTGAGGTTTTATGTGTAATTCAATAAATGTGCGTCTGATAAAATATATATCCGATGGCATTAGCAATAGACGAGTTTGGTAATTTCCGATTAATTTTCGACATTTAAACAAGAAAAATTTTAAACTGTACAGTTTTAATGCATTTATACACATATCTTTCCATTACTTATTATTATCCCACTTGGACAGCCATTCTATAAAAATTCTCTATTGACAAGTATATACGAGTAAATTTTTGTATCATTTTTATAACAACAAAATTTTCCAAATGAAAAAATAGAACACAATAAAAAGCACATAATAACAAAACGAATATAACAACAACAACATAAAGAGAGAAAAAAAAAGGAAAATGGAAAATATCTCATTTACAAAGTACGAGTGAATCTATTATTCGAAAAAATGTCGCATACGAGTTCCATATTTAAAATTGATCGCAAACGTAAATTTATAAAATTTCAGTTAAATTTCAAAACACTATTATTTAAATTAATAGTTTTTAAAATTAATATTTTATATATATATATATATATATATATATATATATATATATATATATATATATATATGTATATATATATATATATATATATATATATACATTATTTTTATATATTATTTTTCTACGAAAAACATTCTGATTCGTTTATTTTTCATTTATTTTCCAGGGCGCATGCCTTATTCAACTCGTCTTGTTACCAAAACAACAAAATTTACATTAAACTAAAATAAAAGACAAAGAAGTCCTACATAGCAAAAAAAAAATAAATTAAAATGAATATTTATTAGTAATAAAATTAAAATTTCTAAAAATGATTAAATTTTATAATTATAAAATTACTGTGATATTACTGAAAATATGAAAATCTTCCAAATACTAAATTAACAACATACACATAAATGATCCAACAAATTTTTAGTAAACTGAAGTTAAAATAAAAAAATGAAGTAACATCAACAAAAAAATAAATAAAAGTTTTAATATTCAATATTACAAATTATTAAAAACATTTTTATTTAATTATTTTTAATTTTATAATTTTTTATAATTAAATAAATTAATAATAAGAGTGCAAGTGAAAAGTGTACATATATAAAGTTAAAAAAAAAAATTATGTATTTTTAATGTGTGTGAAAAATATGTGTGTGCTTAAATATGAAAATTAAAGTTTATGAATTCATGTAATTAGGTTTTTTTGTGGTTTTAGTTTTTTTTTTTAATTTTATTATTTAAAAGTTATATGTTTCGACGAAAAAATCATTTATTTATAAAATGATGAAAAAATGTGGATTTACAATATTCTTAATACTAATATTTCCATTTATCGAAAGTGGTAAGTTTTCAATATTATATACTTAGTTATGTTATGTATATATATTTTCTTTTGTCTAAAACTATATACAACACAATGTGTATACATAGTTTTAATTAAAGTTTATTGTATTGATCTAGTTTTATGTGCTTTAAGGGATGAGAAATTTTGCATACAAATGTTTATGTATATATAAAATTATCCGTATTGATTTGACTGCAAAATGCATTAATATAGTCTTTCAGATGTTATGTTTATGGGTTATATTTTATATGTGTTCTCATTTTAACAATGGCATATGTTTCGAATCATTTCTATTTCTTTGTGTAACGTTAGCTAGTTAGCTAGCTAGTTTTTTTTTATTTAATCAAACATCACTCTAATAAATATTTAAGCTTTCATTATTTTATTTTGTAGCTCTTCAATCTTTATGGTATGCTATATAGATATTTTAGTATCCAATATACAACTTTTTTTTTTATGTGATGCCCGATTTTTATGGTCGAGTATAATGTAAGAAATTTTATAGTTTTAAAATGAGCTCACTATCGATAGAAAGTCTAATCCTCTATCTGAGTCGGTGTATGAATTAGGGTGCTTGTTTTTTTTTTATTTGATCCTTTATATTTGTTTTACTGATTAAGTAGTTTGTAAACGAGTTTATTTCACTTTTTAAGATTTTTTTGGAAAAATATATAAATTTCCAACGAATTCATCAAGTACTTAATTATATAACCTATTTAAATGTCCAGGTATTATGTTTGCATTAACTAAAGTTAATAGAGTAATTAATAGTCAAAATATTTAATTTAATTAGAAATCAATTTAAAAATTTTGTAACCTAAAACTGCGCCCTTCTTACTGACATTTGATTACTTTCGTACTATTCGCATTGTAAGAATCATTTAGGGAATGTTGCCACAAGCTGGCTAGTTTGTAAATTGATTTCACAGGGGTAGGGAGGATCTATACGTCATCATAAATGGTTTTTGACCGTGTTAATGTTTAATGTAGTCGATGGTATTTTTTTTGCAATTATCATATTGGATATTGTCTAAGGATAACTCTCTTAATGGCTTACGTCACGGCAACATGATGGGCTAAAACCCTCTTTTAAATTAATTTAAATTCTGAATGAATGTAATTTACAATAAACATTACATTCATCACACATGTAGCCGGTTTCAATTTATTTTCTTAGATTTCTGTAATGCATTGATTTTGATTTTAAGGCGAAAGAAATATATTTTTAATATCAATGAAATGGGCTTTATTGGATAGAAAATTGTATGACATTAATGTTTAAATGTGATTTCGGCCATGTTGCGGCCACGGCTGGTGCGTACAAGCCGCAACCTGGAACACCAATTTTCGCATAATTTCGCGGCATTTGAGGCCGTATTTCGTCAATAACTGTTCGAATGATGATTTTCAGGTGTTCAATTAGCCAGCCCATACAGCACACCAAACAGTAATTTTCTGTAGATGTAATGGTGTTTCGACAAAAGCTTGTGGATTATCCTCACTCCAAATCCGACAATTCTGCTTATTTACGTACCCATTTAACCAAAAATGGGCTTCATCGGAGAACAAAATTTTGAATGGGAATTCAACATCAATATTAATTTGTGCTTCAGCCCATTCCTCGATGGTCGTTTGGCATTCATTCCTGCACAAGTTGAATCTTGAAAGCTTTTAAGCTAATATCCTTTCATAAAATCTTCCTTTCGTAAACTAGTCTCTTGAACACCTGTAAATTAAATATTGTGGGAAAGGCCGACCTATCTAATTGATTCCACAAAGAGGTGACTCTAGAGGATAAATGACGATTTAAAATGGTTTGTTTGACATGTTGGTATATCTAAAGCGAAGCTATGTTGCTTTGAAAAACGAGAGGCAATTCTTCTGACTAATGCCGCTGGCATTAAAGATTTAATTTCAGAAGAACAGTGGCCAAAATAATATTTGTAAAAAATCGATAAAGCACCTACATGAGTTAATTTATAAAGCAATATTTTGGTTGTTAATCATACTTATGAATAACTCTATTTTGAATTCTTTTTTGAACATTTGAGATTAGATTATGGAGCACCATTCTATCAAATGCTTTTGAAATATCTAGAGATGTGACACTTGACTCACCATACTTTTCTATACTTTTTCTCTTCAGGTGTACTTATTACCTGAAGAGTGTAAGAATCACTCTTCAGGTAATAAGATCACCTGAAAAGTGATTCTTACGAAATCCATATTGAAAATGATAAAAGCGCATGTTTTTCGAGATAGTTTATAAGATGAAACAATAGATTCCATTACTTTAAATAAGGTCGACAACAAAGCAACTGGGCGGTAACTGGAAATAAAAGTTGTGTCACCTTTTTTTGGAACCGGTGAAATATTTGGTGTTTTTCAAATAGAGGGAAAAATGCCAGAGTTCATTGACATTTTAAACAATTTGGGAAGAGGTTTAGCTAGGGATAAATGACAGTTTTTTAAGGACAATTGATGGTTATGTATCAGGCCCAATTGCCTTCTGCATCTTAACTACACGATCGAAGAAATTTTCTAAAAGAAGTTTAAAATCAGCTTGCCTTTTTAACTTGAGATTTTTGCGCTCAATTTTCCAGGACCGTAAATTCTTCCATTCGGTATTAACTACATGGAAACATGCTTACAAGCAAGATTAAATTTTGTGATCTCTGCAGAATTCGGCTAAGGAAAGCTACAAGTGAGAGCTATAATCATCCAGAACAAAGCGAACTAAAAATTGATTTTCGGATTTTACAAGCCACCAATAAAAAATATTTTCAACACATACAAAAAAATTTTGGCAAGTCATCCATCTGTTTTCCAACTTACCAACATCCCAATCGACTGGATTTTTTTAGTTGTGTTTTCTTGTATTCCTGGATATGTGTATAAACTATCAAAGGAGGGCGAATTCTGTGACTTTTCATTTCTGCATTATAAATCCGAGAAGAAACTTTTAACACATGTTGGAAGTGTTTTCTCCAACAAATGGCGTGATTTTCTTAAACCAACCTTACTTTAAATTTTGCGATAGTCGCTCTTTAATGATTGGATGCTTTTTAATGACATTTTTAAATGAATTTGGCCAATTTAGTTCCATTAATAATAACGAGACACTATCAATTAGCTTGGTTTTAACTAAAGGGGGTGGGCCATGCCATAAAATTAGTATACAGACATTAACATTTTTTGGAAAATTTTCTTTATTGTGAATATTGGAGTCCGCAAATTAAAAATGAAAACCAATTTCGCAACGAAATACGTTAAGCTATTCTGTGTGTCTAGTTTTCAGGAATTTTTTCGATGATTTCGACGCCTATCTCGCGAATAATAGTCGCAATGTTATGTTTTAAGACTTGTTTTGAACTATCCGTATAACATATATCGTTAACGGAACCCCATAGAAAAAATTCCAATGGCATCAAATCGTAGCTCCGAGCAGGCCAATTGACTTATTCAAAACGGCTTATTTGGGTTACCAAATTTCAGTTTGTGTCGTTTACGGCCTATATACCTTAATTTAGCTTAAGTGTCTGTTCCGAATTGTTTACAACAATAAATTGGCGGCTTGTTTACATAGCCGCCGAGATGTAAATGTTTATCTGAAAAGATGAGTCATCTGGACCTTGAAGGCGAACAATGCAAGGTCTTTGCGCAGAAAATATAGGCTGTTTAACTAATAGCCAGTTGCTGTGATCGGCTTCCAGTAGTGGTCTAAGTATTCTGTTCTACACTTTGGACTACATCCGCAATATTCTCGGTCGTGCGCACTGTCTGAGCTCGGGACCATTTCTGTTATTCAAAAGCAAATCTTTTTCACGAACTTTCTTTACCAATTTCACTACAGTGGTTCCGCATGGCTCTCTTTGGTGACTCACATTTCTTTTCAAAATGCACACAGTTTCGGCTACACAAAAATTACTTTGAAAATAAATTTTCAATATTTCAAAACGCTTTTCAAGCGAAAACATGAACAACAGAATGAGTTACAGTGTTGCCATAGCCTATGATTTAACAGCAAACTTATCCTTTACAAATAACACTATTTTCCTCATGCTGACAACCTATTCAAATAACAAAGGCTCTTTCTCTTGGCTTTAGACGGTTGATGGACCTCTTGGTTTTGTTAAATGGCATTTTGCTTTGCACTTGGTCTTGAGACCTGGGTTAAACCGTGGATGTCCTCAAATTTTTTAGCTATACCTGTCTATACGCTAATTTGGAATGCTCGTTTAACTCGAAGTGGTAGTGTTGCTATCTATGTTATAAATAGTTTAAAATGGAAAATCCTCAACCAGATACTCGATTAGTGATGGTTCAACTGAATTTTTGTGTATAGAAGTTTTTATTATTGGTGTCGTGTATAATACTGGTGATAAAAATTTGGAAGTCATAGAGAAAGCTCACTTACTTGTTGGATATTATAATAGCTGATGACTTCAACTGTTTCTGGGCTGGCGGTGTGATTATTGGATCTTTTTCGAAAATGAGGCTGGTGCAACTGTTACGGTGAATGGATTGCGCTACCGAGCTATGATTAATTATTTTTTATGGCCGGAATTGGAAGATATTGATGTGGACGAAGTTTATTTTCAGTAAGAGGGCGCTACGTGCCACACAAACAACGAAACAATCGCAATTTTGCAATTAAAGCTTGCTGACCGTGTTATTTATCGAAGAGGTGACCACAATTGGCCACCGAGATCTTGTGATTTAACACACTTAGATTTTTTTCTTTGGGGTTACGTCACAGATAAGGTCTATGCCAATGCGCCACTATCGATTAGGGACTTTAAAGATGGAATTCGTGAAGTTATCGAAGACATTCAGCCGCAAATGTGCGAATTGGTCATGGAAAATTTCATGAAAAGAATATGGCGCTGCAAGCGTAGCCGTGGCGGCCGTTTGGCTGATATCGTTTTCAAATGTTAATGGCATACCTTCCTCTTTACAATGAAATAAACATTCATTGATTCCTATTAAAAAATAGTCGTTTTTTTAAATATAAGAATGAAACCTCTTATTGGAAAACTCTATACATTTGGATTCTATTTTTGAGACCGGGCCAATTGATCGGAAGGTTTAAATATTTAATGTACTTCTCCTTGGCTTGCTTGATAAACTTGCTCCTATTAAAACCTTTGATTCTATTAACAGCTTAATGATTCAGTGCAGAAATTAAAATTGCGAAAGCTGATAAGGAAACATGCTATAAGCTTTGGAAGAGCATTTAAACTATTGATAATCGTAGAGCCTTTTATCGTAGTAGATGCAATGATAAAAAGCTAATTAGATCTGCGAATTCCAAATATCTCAGCTGATGTTGGTAATAACTCTTCATTTCTCAGCTAATGAAATTAACAACTGGTTTGCTAAAACTACCTCAAATTCAAAATAGGTCAAGAAACGATGATATAAATATAGCACATAAATAAAGCTTCTGTGATTTTAATGAAAGTGCTGTAAAATTAGCTGTATTGCGAATCAAGTCAAACTCCTTGATGATGAGATACCATTAAAGTTTATTAAATTGATTTTAGAATATATTTTACCAATTCTTTGCTATTTGATTAATAGTTGTTTAGATAAATCGCGAGTTCCTTCTCAGTGGAAATTTTCTAGATTTGTGCCAGTTGCGACGTGGTCAAATCCTAAAGATCTCATTAACCCAAGACCTATTAAGCATATTACCTATGTTGTCTAAAGTTCTCGAAAGAGTCATGTGTGATCAAATGGATCGATATTTGGAAAATAATAATATAATTGTAGATTTCAATCTGGCTTTAGGAGTATACATAATACAGCTACAGTGCTAGTAAAATAACTGATGACATTTCCGTTGTTCCTTAAGCTCTAGATAAGAGCCATGTTGCATTATTCGTGTTACTTGACTTGTACAAGATATGTATATAATTTGTCTAGATATGACCACATTTTTTATCATAGTTTTTTGATAATTACCTGAAATATAGGCAATGTCTGGCAAGTATGGGCAATCTGTTGATTATTTGATGAAGTGCAAACTGGAATATTTTAAAGAAATCCATTTATTATTTTACCCGGTTTAAAACCGCGCTTATATAGCAACATTATTTTTTATTTTTGGATCTCTAAATGATAATTAATCTTAGGTTTAGTTTTTTATTCAACACTAATTGTTCTTTAATGTAAATTTTGTACATAATTACATTTATAGACTGTAAACCTGGTGTATACATGTTAAACATAAAAATACATAAAACAAATTTTATCCTGTTGGGGCATTCTGCTTGTATTTGGGGGTAATAAACTTGAAACTTCAACATTATAGGTTGTTACAACGTATGTGATTTATGCCAGAATCCGTTAAGCTAGCATGCTGAGTTGGTTAATTATTTTCGAAAGATGTAACAATTGCATAATTTGCTTTTTAACCAAAAACTTATTAAAACTTATAAGTGGGACTGCATAAATTTTGTATTTCGAAATCTTTCTAAGTTCAAGCTTAAATAATCCGATAAAGTAAAAACGACAAATTTAAGTATTCATAAAGCTCAACAGTGATGTTAAAAATTTATTAGAGTTACTCGTAAATCAGTTTAAACATGGTGTTAAACATTACGCCAAACTATAATAGTACTTAGGCTTTGAATTTCATTTATTATTGCCACTGCAGTATTTTATAAAATGTAATTTGTCCTTCATTGATTACTGAACCTATACTACCTATACCAAACCATATGTTGCATCCATCGAATGTGGCTTTTAATTGGTTTGTTCAAAATAATTAGGTATTCCCCTGTGAAAATCGAGGCCTGTAAAAATTGAATGTTCGATCAAAAAATTTGCTCACCAGATTGGATTTTTTGACGATTCGAAATCTGCATAAAATTAAGCTATTACACAGTTTAACAGATTATCAAAATAATTTAAAGTTAAATTTTATCTCTTTTATCGATTCGATACAAAATTCGAAAAAATTATTCATCGATGTATTGTACGATGACACCATTCTGTTGACGAAAAATAATATCGTCTGGCTATCGATTAAAAATATTTAGCCTATAGTGAAGTGCAAATACTAATTTTGAGTCGCAAAAAAACATAAAGCGTGAGTAAGATAGTCATTTTCTTGAAATACGCATAGTACACACTACAACAACACACAGTACATATGCTGTATTTTGTGATATAGGTGTTTTCAGTATTTAGAACGTGAGTTTTGTTGGAATATTTTTTATTATTCGTAATTAAAGGTGAAAGATTAGGCAACTAGGTTATGTTCTGCTCGTTGGTCCAAGATAGTGATATTTAAACGTAAGAGTAGCTATTAGAGCAAAAAATTATTTGGGATCATAAATAATTCACAGTTTAGCGAGCAATGTCTTTGTAAAAATCAATGTTATCGATTATTTTAAATAGTATTAGTGCGAAACATTCTTACCAACTGCTTTTATTTACCCTTACATCATTTTATGTGTTGATTATAATGTAACATATTTTTTGTAAAATTTTCTTGAATAATCAACTTAAAACCTTGAGAAATAAAGAATATACATAAATAATAAAATCAGAACCATATGGTAGCGGTTATTGAACCATGCAACATAGTAAACCATAAAATAAAAATAATGTAATATTTAAAATATATAATACACAAAAATTATTTATTTATATTTTGACAAAAGCCTTTCAACACTATATGAGTACCAGCAATAATATCAAAAAATAATGCCGGATATTTATAAAAAAAAATAAAATTAAAATAAAAACAAATCATAAATATTGCTACCACCGAATAATCACATTTCACACTTTCAATATTTAATCGATTCGAACTGGGAGGAAATTTACAATTTATTTTAATTTGGCGTTAATATGATTAAATAGCAATTGACCTCACATTTATTATTGAACGTGTATAGGTTTTATTAATATCCGATAATTCTAAAATCCCAATGCGCACACCTGTCAAATTTCTTTGGCTTGCATAAATATTCCAGGACCATATTAATTCGTCAACTACTTTTTTTTGCTATATGTATACATATATATTGATGATTCACTTGTTGTAGTTTGTATTTAGTTATTTACCGCTACGATCGAACGATGTTTATAATATAATTCGCTTAATCTTTTCGTTTTTTTTATATTAAATTTCTCAATTAAAATAAATAAAATAAACGAAGAATACCCCAACAGTTTTAAGTTCTATTACTATTATTTTATATAAACTATAAACTAACTACTCGTTATAATATACATAAAAGTTTATAAATGAAATTCATTTAATTGTACTTAAAGTCACCTCTATGGCAATAAAAACTAAAATTGATACGTTCAAAAAATAAAATTCTCTATATAAAAAATTAATGAACATAAGGTTATTAAACCTTGTGTGTGTGGTTGTTTATATGTATATATGTATATACATATATTGTTTTCATTCATCGTTTATATATATTTGATTGATTCGCAGTTCGCACTGTTACAACCATTATACAAGATTCGATTTGAACAAGGTTTAATACAATTATTGTAAGCGGGGCAAAAGGTGGTTAGTCGTTGTTTGTTTTTATATTGTGTAATATTTCTTTGAACTTTGTATGTGCTTCTGTGGTCGGGTTGGCATATGAAGCGAATTAGGTTAAATACATCCTAAATCCGTTAAAAAAAACTGTTGTTCAAAATATTTAATTAGGTTAAATACATCCTAAATCCGTTAAAAAAAAACTGTTGTTCAAAATATCAAGTGGAAAAATGGATACCGCCAAAATAAAACCGGACTCCCCCCAGTCACGTCTATGAACACACGGTATAAAAAACCAGGCGAATCTAATGCCTGGACTCAATGCCCTAAAAGTAGAGACCTTGTGTCCTAAGACTATACGATGCTTTACAGTGGGTAGTACCTCGGTAATCTTGGTGTAGGATTACTTTTAGAGCCTCATGTAAAAAAGCTGTTTTGGACATCTCCAGGTGAGACATCTGGCAACGCTAGTATTATATAATTCCGCATGCAATTTGTGCCATTGAATATTCATTGAATATTTTCGTTTAAAGCTCCTGTTCTGGATGAAAATCGCTTTAGTTCTGCTATAAATGCTTCGGTGGTAAGGTCTGTTACAGGTTCCAAATGAATGGCCTTTGCAACCATATAAACGGCGATGTAATTCTTTGATATTTTAGCTCCTCGCTGAATTATTGGTCCAGCATAATCTACGTCGCACTTCGTAAACGGCCTCGCGGAAAGCTGTTCTAACTGCAGGTGTATTTCTCATAACCTGTTTCGCATTCCTCGCTCTTTATCGGAAACAATTTACACATTTCTACAGCTGTTCTCTCAAGAGTACTCGACCCTTTACTATCCAATATTTTTGAAGGATTAGATGATATGTTAAGGACAGGCTAGGATAAAAATGCGTCCCAGAATTATGAAAATTATATTTTTGAATTCTCCATATCACAAGATCTCCTTAAAATAAAATATCGAAAAGTCCTCTGAATAATACTGAGTTCAATGTCTGGTACGTATCTGATCACCTGCTTGATTGAGTTCTCTTATTCCTAAGAGAACTGTCTTTCCAACTGTATGCGGTGAATATTTTCTTTAAATTTGTTTAGCTTCAGCGTTGGGTACAAATCGATTGATAAAACTAACAACTCTTATTAGTATCTTGAAAGAAAATGTCCTTATAAATAGTTCATCAAACATATGCCCTGATCTTTGACAATGAAGCAGGTTAGTCGCCGATGTGTTCTTAAATCGCCTTTCGAAGTTTGTGTTGCCAATTAAAGCATCGGTTATTGGCCACTAATCCATTTTTATCTCCAACCAAGCAGGACCTTACCACCATTGTTTTAAATGCATGGGCTTTAAGGCACCACTCTTGATCCATTTAACAGGATGGTCGGATAACCAAGCCAGAACTATCGCCAAATCAGTCCAAGCATATAATGTGGCTTTCAGTAATTTGGCAATAAGGTGAACTCCACATAACTCCAATCTAGAAAGACTAACTTGCTTTATTGGCGATTTCATTGGCGATTTTATTTTTGGACGCTACTAAACTGACGCAGATAGATCCATCCTCATCTGTATATCTACAATATAATACTGCAGGTAGGCCCGTTTGCTCGCATCTAATAATCCATGTAATTCAACCTCGTTATTTGATATATGTCTCTATATGTGTAAGTTGGCAAATTCAATGAATATCGGCTGGTAATTCGTCGTCCTAGCCTAATTTTCGAAGCCAAAGCGTTTGCAACAGCATTTTAGCGATTATCGTAGGGGGTGAGACCCACTCTAATCAGCAAATATTTTCGAAGCATTCGAAATCAGGGATTTTTTAGTTAATTGCTTAAGTTACGTCTGGAACCTCTTAGTCCGTATCAAAAGCTGCAGATTTGCTGACAAGCACTGATAGCTAAAAACGCCGAACTTGCTAAGCCAAAGGTGACTTCTAAGCATGAAATGTTTTAAAAGTTCTGTATTGCATTCGCGCTACACCACTTTTTAAAAATGTTGGTCTTCTTCATCGACCATCACCTGCCTGTACATTTGCTCGATGTCAGCAGCTAAAGTAATTGTATGGTACATAAATATTAGCAAAGTTGAACAAGCATATTGTCATTTATTGATAAGCTATTGCTTGATTTACATGATACACCAAACACTAATCGAATCTGGCTCGTTTCCTTTACTGTGTGTGTTGCGGTACACAAAAACAGGTGCTAGGTTTTCTATCCCTAAAGCTACATATTGTACTTCTCGTATGTGTCCTAATTCTAGGCATTATCGCATCACTTTGACACATTCGACCTTTAGCTTTGAATTGAGATTTAATTTAATTCGCTCTAGATTATAAAAATGCTTAATGGCCATATTTAATTTCAATATTTCTAACACCGTGGATGTGAATTCTTTAAATAGTATTTTTACCACACATCTTCCTTCTTTGTTATGTTTGTAGGAGGATAGGAAATGTGATTCGCATTTTATTTCCTCGCTCGTATAAGGTTTACGGGTTGTCATTTCCTCTAAATTCCAAAACGTTCCCAATAATTCATCGTCATTTTCTTAAATGTGAAAATTATTACTCACAACACTTGTTTCGACTTCAACCTGTATGTAAACCAAGGTTAGAACTGCATTTTGAACAAACTGATGTGCTGGGTGCAACATGCATTTTTGTCATTGCTGTTTGAGTTCTCTGAGCTTGACTTGGTCGCTTTACTTCAGATTCGTCTAAACAGTACCTAACCGTTTATGAAATTTTTTAAATAGATCAAGTGTTGGAAAGTATACTTCAAAAATGTCAACAGCCCAAGTCTGTTTAGATGCAGTGTCTAATTTATTCACTAAAATTGAAATTAGTCATCGATCACTGGTTTCAGTTTGTGGTCTACTTATACTTTAAGTTTCCTGAACACTTCATCAGTTACATTAGACATGTGGTATGATGCTTTCGCTGATGGCTGAGATATATTGGGTTAATCCATGAAACTTTTCAACAAATTAGCTATAACATACCGTTTGTGGTCGCATCGCTCTATAATTATTCCAGGCTTCGTCATAATTAGCATCTGTTAATGCATTAAATTTACCATGGTAATGTGTCTTACTAAGGCAGCAGCGTCACCGAAAAATTTTCATTTAAAATACTTAAGTATTAAAGTTTTTATGTAACACTTATGTTGGCTTTTTTACCAACTGAAGCTTGGAAAAGATCTTTAAACTATGAGATTACAGAATAAACCCCTAAAAACATTAAAATAGTCATTCTGGGTAAGCGAATTTTATCATCGCGTTTTCTAAGCAAGTTTGGCAACTTTTGGCGCCGACGTAAAGTAGGATGTAAAGTTAACCAAGAAAGAGTTGGAAGAGTTTCGGAGTCAAAAAATATTGCAAGGAAAAAAACCTAACAAAAATCAGTTGTGCAAGGAATGAACATAGTTTCTCTAAACTATGATAAGAAATTTTACCAAAAAAAATCTATTAATCTATCTTGATTTTTCAATGAAAAAATTGGCTGTCAAGAGGTTTCTTGTATTGATATTTTCCTATAAAAAAATATCATTGGCAAATTTTAAGCCTAAATTAAATTAGTAGAACCTTTTTTAAGTCGCTGCTGACGTTTCATTAAAATATTTTAAACTTTTGGTTTGCGGAGTAAGCTTTGTTTAGCAGATGAGCGGCTCGTATCATTTCAACACGCATGCTGTATCCTGTAATTTTACATCGAATTTGGTTTTGTGCTGTGCAAAAGAGAGCTGTATCGCAGTAGACTTGCAGATCGCTTGTTTTGTATGCAAGACGTATCTCGTCTATTTTTTACTTATCGGGATTATAAAAGCTTATTTCATTATACTTATAGACCAAAGATTAATTTAATCAACCTCAAGTACTTAAATTATTGAATTGTACTCATTACTAAGTTGGTACGTTTTTAGGCTTCAAAATTCCACCATCGTCTTTTCTTTTCATCTGCAAGTTCTGAAATGTCATTGTTCTAAATTTTTTTAGTACGTTCCATATGTTCTCATCATCATAAGGCCGATGTTGCCTTGATTTTATTGTTGAATTTGATTTCACGAAGAGCCACTATCTGCTTTATGGTTAAATATGTGTCAAATCCTGTAGAAAGTTGGTGAACACAGTCTGTGCGTGGTGAAAGAGTACTCATCTTACAAGGAATTTTACAAGGCCATGTGGTCTTCCATCTTATTAGATTAGTATGGCAAAGTTATACCCTATTAATGGAAAGGAGACTCTTGAACAATTTCTGAATACTGTTTCGATTATATTGCAGCAGAGCATAATAAAAATACATATAGTACTGCCATCATAAGAAAAACAAGTTATTTTAAGACAACAAGTAAGTTTAAGAAAAACAAGTTATTACAGGTTATGTGCTAAGTATTCTAGAAAACTGCAGCAGTAAACTCCAACTTACCGTCTGACTATTGCTTGAAAATTTTCTTTATGTCTTTTGTTTTTCGAACAATGAGGTAATATCTATTATTGATTCATTGGAACCGAAACATTACTTGATAACGAAAGGCTTAATAGATGTATTCTAAAAGCTATTTCTAAGTTCGTCAATCCTGTCATAACTCACATATTCAGTTTGTCCTTCGATCAGGGAGTTATACCTGCGGGGCTTAAATCTGCGACTATTAGTCCTTTTTATAAAAATGATGATTGATTTAAATCAAAGGAAACTACAGACCTATTGCACTTCATCCAGTTATTTCGAAGGTTCTAGAAAAAGTAGTTGAATTTAAGAGTTACTAATTTTTTAAATAAGCTTAATGTACTGAGTCAGTCTTCATCAACATGGTTTTGGCCTTGTTAGAATTTTTGGATATTGTTCAGAATAGGCTGAACTTGGGTAATGTGAGTGCTGAGTTGTTTGTTGATGGTACTAACTCTTTTGACATGCGGTTGATCATAAACTATTACTGTATTCTGTCCAGCATTGGTTTTAGAGGTATAGCAAACAAGTAGTTTGCTTTCTATATGCAAAATAGAATTGTTTGAGTTAATAATATTTTGAGTGATCCTAGATCCGTGGATAATAGGGTCCCCCAGGATTCAGTGTTAGGTCCTTTATTGTTCCTAATTTATACTAATTCTATTTTCAAACTCGAATTGAAAGGTAACTATACTAATTTTGCTGATGATTTTGCTTTAGCTTATACTGCTGAATCTACCACTGAAATTGTTTCAATTGATGATTAATTCCGATGTTGTGGTTCTAAAGAAATGGTTTTACAAACATTACCTAATCCTAAGAGAAAAAAGTAAGTTTAGGCTGTTTTAAATTTCTGGAATCATAAATGTACTCCCGCAAATTGTTATGTTGATTGTTTGAAAATCGAATTCGGTTAATTCATTGAAGTACCTTGAAATACATTTGGACTCTAACTTAATTTGGAAAACCTATATGTCACCATTTTGAAACATTATTTTACATCGGCATCTAGAATTGTCTACCTTCCTTGCTATTTATGCCCTGTTTCTCTGCTGAAGATGTCATATCACGCATTGGTTATAGCTAAAATGGAATACGGTTTATACTGTTGGGGAGGTTGTTATCAAACTTTTTTAAAACCGTTGCATGTACAACATAAAATGATGTTGCGAACATTATTGCGGAAGAAAAGTCTATCAAAATCTTACCGTTGCAACATTTGTATGTTTGTAAGGTCTTGAGGGTATTTTTTAAGCGTAGGGGCCGGCATGAAATATGATTTTATGCTAGATACAACAAACCATCAAATTCTCGACAATGGGTCTGTTTTTTTTTTGATATCGGAGAAATCGGAGAGATAAATTTACTGTCAAATTTTCAGATATGCGTTTTTTTTTAATATCCGAGAAAAAAATTATCTCTCTGTGTCGTTTTTTTTTACGCTCCGATAATTATCGGATACGATCTTTTTACTCTGAAAAAATGTACAGATTATTTTATATTTTTTAGTAAATTTTAAAATGGCGACTCCGATTAATGTTGAGCTATCAGGTGACAAATAAAACTTTAATTTAGGGAGTTTAAAGCTGAAATTCATAAAATAATTTATTATTTTTGGTACTAAAAATAACACAAAAAATATTTTTTTCGATCTGATAGATAAAAATCGGAGAAAAGAATTATCAGATATATCCGATAAATAATCTCTCTGATCTCTCCGATTACTCCGACATAAAAAAAAAACACGGCCAATATAACCAGATTCAATAGCGATCAATTTTTTTAATAGTTTATCAGATTTCATTTGAAGACAAATTCAATCTAAATCTTTTTTGCCTAGAGTTTTTCAAACTATAGGAAAATTATTTCATACCTCAAACAAATATGGAAAAATAAATTTAAAAATTGCTGTAAATAGGAAAAATATACCTAAAAAATATTCATGCGAAAAACGAATAAGACTGTGTCCGCAGAACCGATAAACGAAGACACCCAGTTTAGTTTGTATAATAAAAGCCAAACTCATCGCGTATCATATAAAATTAACTACTTGAATACTATTCAAAAACCATATATGAAAAATTAGAATTTTTTCGTTGCCATGACAATTTCAATAAACAATGCACACAATTAAATGTAATTTTTCTTCATAGTTTTATATATACCTCACAAAAAGTGAATTTAAAAACATATAAAGCGGGCAAATATTTCAATCAATTATTATACTTTTCGGACTGCAAAATAAAAAATTGAGAATGTAGGGAAATATTTTTCAAATAAATGTCAAAAATTTTATTCACAAAAAATATATTATGGTTTTCGGACAAAGTCTTAGTAAATTAATATTTGTAAAAAATCAAAATTCCTGTAAAAATCCAAATTTTGTTTTCGTTTTCTTATTCCTAAGCACAACCAGAATCGACCCACTGTTTAGTAATTTTATTTATAGTACATATTTATGTTTTTTTTGCTAAATTCTTTTACAACAACAATTTGTTTTTAATAAATACCTAGGAGAAATCGAAACTGACGATTATTGACACAGAATTCTCCTTTTTCCATTTCATATTTTGTAAAATTACGATAGATGGTATTTTAAATTCTTTATGTAAATTAAAAGAAAATAAATAAAAAAATAAAGATAACAAAATTCGTAATCGTATACGAATGACGGTTTCTAGAGTCAGTCCGAATTAGAATCAGTCACTGATCAAGTTTTTTGGCTGCGGTTGATTCTTTTTATCGAAAGTGTTCCTGATCGTCTTACTCAAGAGGTTTGCTTTGAGATATCTCGTAATCCCCAAAACGATGCGTTTTTATTTAAAATGATAGAAGTGCAGTCACAAAACATACTATTTTGACCAGACTTTAGAGAATATTTTCGATCGGCAAGTTACTTTGGTGTGTGAAAATGAAGCATCCATGTTCATAAAAGAGAAACACCTCAGGATAATATCATATATCGCCAGCCCAACCAGATTATGCCATAAACAAATTTGCGGTAAATATGGCTGCCACGAGTAGATAACGACTTAGCTTCTACTGGTTGTCTATAGAACAACGCGAATATGATACAGTAGATAATACGGTCCGCGCCAGCAATGGCCTAAAAAACTTCGTTTTTTATTACATATTGCACTTTGTATTTTAGTTCATATACATTTTGTTGACAGATTAAAATGAAGTGCTCCTTAAATTTTATATGTGTACATATATACATACATATTTAATTGCATTTCATATTTCATATATATGAAAACAGTTTTTACCACAATTCCCGCAATTTTATGTTATTACAAAAAAAAAATAAAAATGTAATTTTTTCATTTGTGTAAAATGGAAAACTTTTAAGTTTGTATGCATTTTACATTTTTTATTGTGCGAAGGATTTAACAAAACAAAAAAATAATAAAACGTTACAATATATAGTTATTGCAATTTAGGTTATTTCATATATATTTATAATAATATATAAGTAATTTAACGTTGGTATAACTTAAAGAAAGACAATGACCTCATAAGATGACTAATTATTACACACAAAACACACAAATCACATTTCTTAAGAAATTTGCACACACGGTTCAATTTTATTGTTGTGCATAAAACAGATTTTAAGATTTATCCAATAAAATGTTGAGATTAAGATTAAACAAACAAAAGATGACTACTTATTATCTACACGGGCTTACCAAAAATAGAAGATAATATTTACACATACGACATACATTATATCTTCTCTAATATTCTTTAGAAATATTTCTTTAAATCTATTTTTATAAAAATTTCATTCAAATTTCTAGAGTAGTCTTTGATGTTCTTGTGTATTTTTCTGTTGTTGAAAGGTTGATTTTTAAGCATAATAAAAAAAAATCGTATACCCAAAATGGAAATTATAAGTGTATATACTTATTGTTGTGTAAGAAAAACAAAATTTGAATAAGATGCGACTAAACAAATTTGTCATCGTATATGTCATACGCTTACCATTATCGGGAAGATATATTTAGATATACATACTAAATTTTAATGTGATACTTTACTTATATTATGCTCTTTCGGGGGTAAATTTGTTATGAAGTAACACATAATTCTTAGTGAAATTTTCAAAGAATTTAAAGAAAATGTCATATAATGACAAATCACTGCTAAGTATATTTGTTTAGCAAGTAATACTAACTTGTTTCTAATTAAAAAAATGTGGTAATGGATTTTGTAATTTAAATTTAGTTAATCTAGTTTCTTAATATAGCGAAACTATACTGCATTATTCTGCACGTTTTATATAAGTGCGGTTTAACTTAAAAGTTAAACCATTCTGTCTTTACCTGACTCCCGGGTGTAGCGATCTCACTCTGAACTAAAACTATTTATCAACTTTTCTGTGTGTTCAAACCGAAAACTTGTCGTTTGCAAATTCAGCACTGGCTTTTAACTGGAACTCGTTATTTTTTAAGACACACTTCGAGTCTAATGTTAGAATTCCCGATTTATGTAAGTTCACCGTGATCAACTAACGATCACATATTAGGTTTACAGGTTGAAGTTATTAATTGACTGTATATATGCCAATATGACCTTCGCAATGAGTAAAATATTGTTTGCTGTAACTCGTGTACGGCCCGTTTATTTTACATTATTTGAACTGTGAAGGTTGGGATAGTCTGCACTCTCTTGTAGTGATCATTGTCTGCGCTACTCGGTCGATTCTTTTGTCGAGTTAGAGGAACTGTTTGGCGATAGCACGGTAGTGTTGGTCTTTTAATTCCCTTTCATGTTTGAATATGTTTGAGGCTGCACCTATGATCGATGTTTGGTTCTTGGTGAGTTATAATAAATATTCTTGATTAGTTTATGCCTTTTCAAGCTGCAGTTCTATGTGGAAATCATCTCTTTGATTGATAATTTGAAATGGGTCACCAAAAATGTATCCAATTGTATTCCAAATGCGTATTCTTTGTCAGTTGATGTAAGCTATTTTGTGAGGTTGTTGTCTGCATTTGTTCACTGAGTTGTTGATGTAGTGCTCACATTACACACTTTCAACCAGTTATCTGCTTCCCATGCCTTTTGACATACCACTTTTAAGTTTTTGATGTAATGCTCTAAAACTCTTATTTCATTCCAATATTCACTTAAATTAGTGTTAATGATGATTTTCCAATGTAACGACATTAGGTTGACAGTACCGGAGTTGTAGAAATAGATTCCTGCATCGAGCACTTGTATGATATCGATGATCAATAGTATTAGTCGAACCAGCCATTTTCGAGTGAGCCATTTTAATGAAAGAGTATTGTCATCCTTGATGAGCAGTAGTCACCTACTTCATATTTGGTTGTTTAAATGAACATTTTATTCTATGTTGAAGTTCAGAGATCTTACAGAAATCTTGTTTTATTTTTTCTACCAGTTTCAATTTTGTAGTGAAATTGATCGTAATAGTGCACCGATTAGAAAATGACCGGGTGTTAAAAAAGTGATATGTATGGGTACGAAAGTGATTGGTGTCTTTAGTTTAAGCAATCTTCTGACATCTTATACGCCTTGCCTATAAATCCGTGTTAGTTTTCGACCATGATATAAAACCATCCCAATCATCGAATCCGACCAAAAATCGGATTTGGGTGTTTCATCAATTTGTATATCTTGTTGCACCTTGTTCATTAAGTTCGCAAGTAAACTTGCTCCGTATAACTCTAGCTTTGGTAATGTTAACTTGGTAACTATTGGTGTTACGCGCGCTTTTGATGTTAACAATATTGCTTTGTTTGAAGTCATGCTACTTCGAAAGCATCACAGAATCCATGTAATTCTCCTGGGAGAATTGAGTTAATATTGATCCAACTTGGAATTATTATCTCTTGTAGTTTCGTCAGCGAGATATAATAGTGTTAACGTTTGTTTTCGATGTCTCCTGGCAGATTTTGATCCCAAGCTACGCCGGAAATCCAAAGTTTATGCATTAAGATTTTGGCTTGTAACAAACATGATTGGCGATACCCACCCCAAACTGGTTCAGTTGATATGATTTTATCGGTTGGTCGAAGGATGGCCTCCATAACATTTTCTGTTACCGTCGGGATGTACTTTTATTTGTCGGTACATTTGTTCTGTGTTCGCGGTATATGCTATTTTATATTTTTTCCATCGCAATAGAATTATTTTTTCATTTTAATTATATCAGATGAATTGATATCAGATTCTCTGGCAATTTGGGCCTACGAGTTGTATTTTAGTTAGACTGGTATTGTTGTTTGTTTTGGCTGATGCGTTAAATACTATAAGTTTGGTTGTAGTACTAGTTACACGTTCACCACTGCATGAAGTATGCAATATGCGTTTTCGTCATATTTCTTACTTCTTAATCAAATGTACCTGATTGAAGTATATGCACCTCCGATAATTTTTTGAGAATTCACTAGCTGTTGCCGTTCAAGTTTAAATAAACCTAGCTAAAGCTCTCTGTCTGCGGATGATCCGAGGCCTGGTACTTTTATGTAGTTGTTATAGTATTACAATTATTGTAAAAGTCTTTTATATGAAGATGATCTATAAAAAATGTACGCCACCATTAATTCTTTTAATGGCACTGAGGGACTGCAGCGAGAACTTGACATATTTTATATTTGGTGTGTATTATGGATAAGTTGTCTTTGAATGGTAATAAATGTCAAGTTTTATCTTTCTCAAGAACTCGGACATCTTGTATTTTAGCTAAAAAGATATATGGAGCTAAAATACAAGATGCCCGAGTTCTTGATGAATGAAAAAATGAGTCGGTTATATGGCATTCTTCCTATCGGATTCATACTAACAAAAATCTGTACCTCTAACAGCAAAAAGTCCTTTATCAACAACGATGAACGCAGATAGAGTATAATCGCTTCGTAAATTTGTATTAAGAAATTCAAAAGTCTAACTTGTAGCCATATTAGTTCCTATCGAAAAAGTCTCGAATGTTTATTGCCAGTTCTCCATAAGACCTTTGTAATCATTATTTGTTTTTTAAATCTGACTTTAATTATAATATAATTGCTTAATAAGCAATTAACTCTACATTAATTATTAATTTCAATACTTACCTCTGTTGGTTTTCAAGATTTTTATTATTTAAGTCATTGTCAACTTGGTTGGTTTTGCTATTCAATTTTTGAGTAATTATGTTAGTGATGCCATCAACTAATATGCATTTGAGTTTCTTATTTAAAGGCAACATATGTGTAGATCCTATAGAGCCACATCTTTGGTTTCTAAAAATATTGTGCCGCAAAGTTGGTTTTTATACAAGTTTACGTTGCTAAGTTGTCTTGTCTTCAGTTTTTAGAACTTCAAGTGACGTTTTTTTGGCACTTACAGTATCTGATTGGTTGCCTTTACTTTCACTTGCATCTTAATTCAGGCCATTTTAACTCTGAAGGAACTGTCAATGAAAACTTCTTTTACGTCAGAATCTTCTCTATTGTGCTCTGTTCGTGATAGAAGCCATTTGAATCGTCTAACAGTATAAAATTACTAATATAGAATTTTTTTCGGGTATATAACAAAGATTAAATTGTATTCGAGTAAATTTAACCACTTCATACTTTAATATTATCATGTGGTATATAATGTATAAGATCTAGATGAGTTCATTTATATATCAACGTAAAGATTGAATTTGAAGATGTGGTTTTTTAAAAGGATATTTAAAAGAAGGTTATAATGAAAATATTTACGTCATTAAATTTAACCTAAAATTTCATTTAATCGCTCTTTTAGAAGTGTTTTTTGATTTCTCATTTCATTTTTAATATCATGCTTCGGCATGGACCAAAGACTGAATTACTCTCCTTGGGGTGACAAACTTAACACACTTCTTATCTTACAATTTGGAAAAACAAAAACTTTGGAAAAACTTTGGAATTATACGATTAATCAATCATTCAACTGTTTCCTAAATTAATCGATTAATCGAAAAATTATCTAAACTTATGTAAAAGCTTTTAAAAGCTACCTTGAAATTGAAGTGTTACGAATTGCCAACGACCTTATACAAATGTTTTAAAAACGTTCTAATAGCAGGCTCGAGTTGCTTATTTCAATCCTGGTCGTCATCGATTTTTTTTTTAATTTCCTGAAATTCAGTGCCATGTTTTTGCAGCACTTAAAGTTCTTGGCGTCGAAACCCAGCGAAACCTCCCTATTTGGGTTGAAATATATCAAATGTGTTGAAATGAATGCATTATAAATAAGTATCAAAGATACATTCGGGGTTAGGTTTGTTTCATTCGCTTTATGGAAAAAATGTATGGACGGATTTTCGATTTAACCATACCAATATGGAAGTTCCACTTTAGATTCTAATCTATTATTAATCCTAGGTCCTTGAATGGGGAAACTCTTTCAACTGCTACTCCGCGATAAGATATTTCGTATTCAAGGTTCGGTATCTTGCTATTTATATAAATCAAGAATTTGGTTTTGCAGGCGTTTAAATGTAGTCTATCCTTTGTGAGCCATATCTTTAATAAATTTAAGTCGGACTGCATATCGTCGCAAATATTTTTTATGTTTGTTCTGCTATATTTGATCACTGTGTCATCAGCAGATAACTTTATTTTTCCTTTAAACTGTAAGTTGCTAATATCATTAATATAAATATTAAAAATAACAGGACCAAGTATAAACCTTTGCGGGATAACTCTTAAAGAATATATAAGTTCTTTCCGTTTAGTTAACATCAACAACCTGAGGACGAAAATTTGCATTGGTTCAAACTTTAGTGCTAGCTGAAGCTTGGCGAGCCAAATGTCATGGTCTACCGAGTAGAGCCTGGCTTTCCCTACAATTTTATCGATCCCGGGATTCGGGACCCAGAATTTTGTATTAATATTTGCATTAGTATCAGTTTGGTTCTAAAGAAAAGCACGCACAAATTTGTTATTTTAACATTTATTTTTAATACAATTAAAACCAATTAAAGTGCTTATACATACAGATATAATAAATAAACTCGAATATATTTACTCAAACAAATATTATTTAAGGCGACGATTCATGTACAAAATTTATCTGATAGACATAAATTATAATAGTTTTTATTGGTATACCTAGTCTATGCCTAGACTTTTATAGTAAGGATGTTTTTGTAATTTTTATTAATTTTTGGTTTTAGAATTTTTTTTTGAAAGTTTTGTTCTCATAGCTGGCCAAGTTTTAAACGATAACCTATGCAAAATGAGCAATGTTCCTTTTTTGTAATTTTTGTCGTACGATAAAATAATATGGCGAACTTTCAACCAATCAAAACGTTTATAATTTATGCCTATCAGATAAATTATGTACATGAATCACCGTCTTAAATGAAACAAACACAAAGTATTTTAATTCAAACTTTAATGAAATCTGTTAAATTCTTGATTATTATTTCTGAGCTTGCTAAGGCAATGTTATATTTTGATCATTCGTTGCCTGACTGACGATTGAAATGAGACTTAAGAAAACATAAAATATCAATAAATCTGAGAAATTGGCCCTCTTCTTCGTACAAAAATTTAATGAAAGAAAAACCTCGCTCGCTTCGGTAGATGTTGGCTGATTACTTTTTAGGGGATCAAATAATTTTTGAAAATTGGGTGACAACTTTCCAGTTCCTTCAAAAACATGCATTTTTGCTTAAATATTTGATTACAATTTCGTACAATGGGTATAACAATTTTTTCGGCATCCCTTATAGCTGTTTTCAATTGACTAACCAATGCTCCCATATCTGTGGTTGAAACTGTATCGTTGGAAGCAACAATGTCACCATCGATCTGAAACCCTCGCTCCGCTTCTACTTGAACTTCATTTCCAGTTTGTTCTAAACCACTGTTACTAAATAATAGGACCATTAGTTGTTCTAATTTTTTTATTGCAGCCTTTGATGAAATCGGGAAATCGTTTTCTTTTGCTTAGAAAATGGAAGCTCTGAAGATATTTAATTAACGAGATTAAATCCGAATCTTTTTTATCATTTATACGTATTTTTAACGATTGTAAATTTCCTTAAAAATATTTCAAGCGTTTCCTTGTAACGGTTTATATAAAAATAATAATATGCTCTCACTCGTAATTAAATTAGCGTCTCTTCTTCCAAGAGCTTTAACTGCTATCTTCACTGGCTTTAAAGCGTCGGTCAAATGATATATTATTGTCAGATACTCATTATTAAAAAAATTGGAACAGTTTAGGTCTATTAAAGCTTTAGAAATACAATCATACATTTTGATAAATCGTTCTAACATCGTCACTATACTGTTCCATCTTATACTATGAGATCAAGAATTAAGTTTAATTCATGACCATGTTTAATTTTAACATAGTTTTGTTAAAATTAAAAATTTAAATAATTTGACTATTTTTCGAACACTTTGTAGAGCAGCTTTAATATCAGATCGTATAATAGGAACAGGTAAAATTGTATCATCATATGTATAAGTTGACAATCTATCTAATTTGAAATATCAGAATTAGAATTCTCATAGTTACTACTGTCACTAGCATATGTCCGATTTTTTTACCAAAACGCGGAAAAAATTGTACTAGAGCGATTTGGATTCATTGGATTCTTAAGGACGTGATGATTTTCAGTAGCAGAATATAGGCTACAGATAAGCGCAACATAATTGCACAATCAAGTGAAACAATATAGCAATCGCTGCTAGAAAATTGTAGGCAGAAAAGATTTTAATATTTTAAAAGGTCGACCATTTGGGAGAGACTTTGTCACGTTCTGCTTATTGATCATACACGAAAGTGATGGCTAACTCGGAGAAAAGAGTCCTTATTTGGTAGATGCAGTGTTCTCTTTCGGTAACAATGACTTCTCGGCGAAGGAACAAATCAACTTCTGGTTGCCTATTTCGTCTACCTATACAAAGCAATTTCTAAATTCATTCATTTAGATAAATTTACTTACAACAAAGGTTTTGATCTTTGTTCTTAATACAAGTATATAGTTTAATGTTGTATAGTAGAATCTTAATATAACTAATTTCCATTTCTCGTCATAACAAAATTTAAGACGAATAAAAACATTAGTCAAGAATTTTTTAATACAAATAAATTCTTGTTTTATTTTATATACAATGCATGTCAGTTACGACTTGCATAAGCTGAATCAAGTAAGATAAATATAGAAATGTAATATGTATAATGTATTCATATGTGCTCGTACATAAAATAATGGTAGATGAATTTGATATAACCATATAACATACTATACCATATTGTATCTAGTAATGTACATATACATGAAACGTTTAACTTTGAATTGCGGCAAATTGACAAAAGGATATTAAAGATTTGTATGTATACATGACATTCGTATTTGTATTTGTTTACATGTTTGCATTTCCTTTGATGTGAATGTGACGTGAAAATCATTAAAAAAGCATAATGTATACAAATTCAAATAAATTTTTGCTCAAACTGCAAAAAAAAATAGCATAATAATAATAAATGTTTGTGTGACCTATTTAACTTGAACTAAATGTAATTTAATGTTATGGTTCGATTTAGGTATTTTTTTTTGTCCAAAACATGACCAAATTATTTTGGCCTGATTCCATGAAAATGCCAATAACTCTATATAGGATATCTAAATTGTTATTAATGGTTTTCAAGTTGGCTATATCGTTTAAAGTTGGGAATGTATATCAAAAAATTTAAGTGTACGTCAAATCAAGATATATAAGTAATTAGTAGATTATAATTTAGCATTTTTCGAAATATTTCTAAACATAAAAAAAAGGTCGATATAATCGGTAAAGATAAAAAAAACGATACACAGCAAAAATGTCATTTATCCTGAGGCGGCGGAAACACCGAATAGACTAAAACGAAAAATGAATATATTTTTTCCCCGGAAATTGAATGATTTCGTTTGACTAAATTATGAACACATTTAAAATCGTGTGACAGTGCAAAACCAAAAAAGTAATCTGCTTATTTAATTCCATGCAATGAAATTAATGAAATTTACACTCGAAAACGAGGTCAATATGTTTTATACAAAATATAATTTTATAATTAAAATATATTTTCATAATTTGCACTATACATATTTTTGTACGTTTGGATATTATACATAAAAATGTATGTAAATGTAAATATGTATGTATATATTGTGTATGTATTATCTTTGGTGTTTAGTCACTGGTCACATAGTGATGAGGGTATTTGGTTAACATGTCGTGGTCGTAAGTTCATCTCTCGTCGTGATAGCAAATTCCTAATATATTTAATTATTGGAAAAATATGGTTCATTTTAAAATTTAAAAAAAAAAAAAATTATTTAGCACGAAAATTAAATGAAATAACAGTTAAGATAAAATACGCCATTGTAATTATAAGCAAATCTAATTAATATAAATTTGGTAAGTTACTCAAAAAAATAACAATAAAATGACTTTTCACTCTTTATTTCACTTCGTTAAAAAAAAACATGTGAGTACCCTTCGACCACAGGCGCCAACCAAACCAATATACATCATATGTATACTTGTAAACGAACGCTAAGGTTAGTAACAAGATACAGCTTATGCAATTTCTAAGATATAAATCATAATTTGAATTCTTGTTACTTATGTGTCGTGTATGTTTATGCCAAGGTGATGCGAATTTTTTATATTTATATATGTACCTATATAAGACATAAGTCAGTATGTATACAAAATAATTTTACCAACAAAAGATTGAATTGTATTGTTATTTACCCAGCTATATCTCCACATATACATAAAATAAATGTTTATGGTGAATAAACTTATGCTCAAAGGCATAAGATATAACTTCAACATAGATAATATTCTATAATTTTATAATTATCGAGTCACATAAAATACATATTTTCCTACTTGACCTAAGTTTATCAGTGAACTACAGAAATATTAACGCTGGCACATAATACCGAGATCAAATATTTAAAATAAACCAAACTCGCGCGTTACACTAACATTATAAACATACATTTTATTCATTTTTAAACCTTAACATTAAATTACAATTAAATAAACAAATGTACGGTAAAAACGCGTTTTATAAATAGCCATATGAAACAAACACGGTTCCGAATCACTAACCGCGCGCAGAGAGAAACTCAAAATCAATACTTACAATATAAATTGTTCTTGACCAAGTAATTATTTATAAATATAAAAAATTACAATTACGGCTAATTAATAAAACAATATAATTATAACCAAGGTTCGATTCTTGAATAAAGCCGAAACACTATATTATATTATGATCAATGTTACATAATATACCGGCAATCCTGTTTAGATTTATTTATTTAATATACTTAGTTTTAATTCGATGAAAGAAAAAAATTTTGTGAATTCAAATAGCCCATTGGCGTTTTCACTTATAATGTTTAATATTAAATCAAAACTTTCTTCAGATAGTTAAGTAAAAATACTCGAGATATTGAACATATCTTTATGTCAATGCACTGTGGTGAGTATCCCTCCGGCGAAATACGATTTTCAAAATTTGAACTTTGTTTCAAAAATGTTATGCTGAATGTTTTTCGAAATTTCCAGTAGTTGCTATTCATGATTACATATTAACATAATCTCATTTTACTTACTCTAAGAATATTTAAGAAAATAATTACATTTTATTAAAGTGATAGGCTGTTTAAATTTAACTAGAGAGTCTGTAAATGACCCTTACCGCGTCATTTACGAGACCTCTTCAACATCTTGTGACAAATGGTCTATGCACATTGAAAGTGGTCAACGAAATAAACGTTAATTTTAATACAACCTGGTCACCATTGCAAGTTGTTATTCCTTTTTCGGTTTATTTATATTTTTAGCCAGTGGCGGGTTGACCTCGGAAATGCTTTGGGTAAACATTAATAGTTTGTTTTCCTTATGTCCACTACTATCGGCACTTGACGGATATATTAGTTTGTGTATCTCTGTTCAAATATATTTCTGTAACTATTTTTATCAAATTTCTATTAAAAACTCCAAAACCAATCAAACAGTTTAAACGTAGTGTTATTATATTACATAAATATTTAAAGTCATAATTAAGTTGAATTTAGTAACGTATATCGGAGGGCTTCAATTTCAGGTGTGGTTGACAGTTCAGGATTTAAGGTATAAAATAATAATTCAAATGTTTATAAAAAATTATATCACTAGCATGTTTCGGAGGGTATCAGTTTGATCCATTAATATTTAGTAATGAAGTTAGGCTAGTAAAACTATTGATTTCTTCATCTTTGTATCATATGATGTCTTCCTTCTCCGGCCATTTCCAATTTTGGGGACTCATCTGCAACTTTTTTGTAAATGTCTTCACGTTTCTAACAAAATACTATAACAAAGCTTACTTCTTTTTTCTTTCGCTGAATTAGCCTTTTTTCATTTGGTTCTGCCGCGCTATCTCTAATTTGGCGACTAACTCTTTGTTTTTCAGTTTCAAATTTCATGAGATGATCGATGTATAACGACGGTGGATGTGTGTCGTCATTTTAACTATTCAGATTTTGAGTGTGTGCGAAGCAAAACTCAGTTTCGATCTGATGAAGAATTATATCTTAAAAATTAATTTGTAATCTCATGAGGCCACAGCGACCGATTGCTATGTGTTATTGCTACTTTACGTCCTATATATAGCCCTGCGCTATACGTTTTTTGGTATCATCATCCGCAAGAAAAAAAAATTATCCGCATCCGCACTCGTTCAAAATGCTTATATCCGCATCCGCACTTATCTGAATCGAAATTTAGTTTTAGAACTAATTTTAAATTATCTAAACTTATTTTCTGGTGTTTCCCAATTAATTTAAATTTTTAATTTAAATCTTTGTTAATTTTTGTTAATTTTAGTTTATTTGAGACTCAGATACATAAACTAATTATATAAATATTTCGTATTCACTAACTACTCTTGGCAATTATAATGTCATCCACAAGATCAGGAATATTTGAATTTCTTTTAAATTCTATTTTAAGTCTATTTAAGTAATGATTTGAAGCTAGTATATCTGAATATTTTGAGTTGTATCATTTCGCCAAAGTACTAGTTGATAATTGGCATCATCTTGATGTACGATTAGCTGCCGGTACATCTTTTCGACATCAGCAACGAATGATATTTTATGTTCTCGAAAACGTAGCAATATTGTTACTAAATCCTTTTGAATATTTGGTCACATGTACATTATATCGTTTAAGGAGACAACTGAAGCAGTTTTGTACGATGCATCGAAAACTACATGTAAACGTATCGTAATATCCTTTTGAACCTTTTGATGCGGTATAAAATACCTCTTATTATTGTCATCAGAAATATCATCCCATTGAACTAGTTTCATATGGTTTATGTTAATATATTCTTCCATGAAGTCAATTTATTGCTGTCGGAATTCAGGATCCTTTGTAAATTTGCTTCCCATTGCCAATAGTCTTTGCTTGGCGTTAGTATAAGAATCGCCTAAAATTCGACGTTCTTTTTTAAATGGAAATCTTACTTGTATGCGGACCAACAGTTGCAGTTAAGGTGTTATTTTGATAGAAGCGTTCACAAAACTGTTCCGCATTGCTTGGTTCAATTCGATTTGGTATCCCTTCGATTTCCCAAAATCGTTTTGATAAATTGTTTAAATCATCTTGATTAAAGGTTTTTTGAAGCGCAATATTGCCAGTGGTTAGCCAATCAAATTTAGATTCCTGAAGTGGTGGTAGATGCGGCACGTGATATTGTCTGTTTCCAATTATGTCAAAAAAGAATTAAATTCCAATTAAAATGTCAATTGAATTCGGTTCATTAAACGACAGATCTGCTAGGCCAAGTGTGGCATAATTATCCTTTGTTGAAGAATTAGTGAAACAATCTGGTAACTTGGTGCCAATGGATTTACCAATGAATTTGGTTACGACTAATGTTGATTTCATTTCGAGATTTGATTTTGTTGGATTTTGAGTTCCTTTTGGTTGGTTCTGTGTATTTTGTGTTGATGGATGTAGTAAAGTATGGTGTTTTTTGTGACAAATTAAACACGATGTTTTAAATTGACATTTGGTTGCAAAATGGCCTTTGCCATTTTTATTTCGAAACGTAGGACATTTATATATAGCAAATGTCCTGCCTTAAACGCATAATAGTTGAATCGATAGTCTTTATTAAACACATGAAACGTTTTTGTTTAATTGATTTAGAAACATCGATGGCACATGATTTTATCGCATCACGCACCGTTGATTCAAAAATGAAAAAAAATCATCAATTGTTGAATAAGATTCGTCAATTGCATTTCTAGCCCATATTTCTAGCCCTTGGTATCATCATCTACTTTATGCAAAAGTAAATGGATCAACCACGGGTCTCTTTTTTCATCTTCACTACTAAACAGCGTAAACCTTGTAATATTTCATCAGTACGATTATACAGACGTCGTAGTTCTTTAAAGTTCGCTGTAGTACAAGGGTTTTGTGCTATGACGTTGTTGTTATATGACGTAGAAGTGCAGCCGCTTTGCCTCGTAATACGGTTGTTAATAACTGTAATGTATTTGAACCCGATAATTTAGGATGCTTATGGACAGCATTTACAAAAAGATCTTTGAAAGATGGCCACATTTGATAATAACTAGAGAATGGTTCAATATTAAATTTAGGTATAGGTTTGTGTGAGTATCATTTATTGTAGCGTTAATCGACTTTTGTTGCTCTACAAACTGTCCCACAGTCCCGTTAAGATCATCATGTACTCGTTGTTGTCTATCAGTTGATTGTTGCATGATGGCATCTTCTAATTGTGCTGCATAGTATGCAGTTTCAACTTTATCACTTTTAACGGGTGGGCCATTTAAAAGTTTAAATTTAAAAATGCAATAAAACAAAAACGGTTTGAAATTTTACCAAATTTATTTTTTTTTGTTGTAAAGTAGAATTGTTCCTGTTTGAGATGGAATATTATTTGATTTATATGGCTGCCACGGCTAACCTCACAGTACCCCATTCAATCAGAACTATTTTCGAGCACTTTTCCGTATCTAGGTGATGGCATCAGGAATGTTGGCCTTCAAATGCTCAATTGTCTCTGGTTTGTTGGCATAACACTTGTCTTAACGGCGCCCCACAAAAAATAGTCCAATGGTGTTAAATCGCAGCTTCTTGCCGGCCAATTGACATCACCATTTCGGCTAACTAAACGGCCATTAAACGTTTGACGCAATAAATCGATTGTTTTCGGTTATCGTGGTGCGATAGGTGTCCCCATTGGCTGGTTACGCTGTCCTCATTTTCAAAGAAATATGGGCCAATGATGCCTCCGCTCCACAAGCCGCACCAAACTGTCACTCGTAATGGGTGCATTGGCTTCTGTAAGACCACGTGCGTGTTTTCTGAGTCCCAAATACGGCAATTTTGCTTATTACCGTACCCACCAAGATGAAAATGAGCTTCATCCGAACAGATGATTTTTTTAAAAATCTAGCGAAGTGAAAACGAAGCGGATGGCCATGCGGCTTCAACTCTTGAACCAATTGAACTTTGTAAGGCGTCATACCGAGATCTTTTCGCAAAATTCGACGTAACTAGTGCGTGAAATGTTCAATTCTTGAGAACGATGACGAGTTGATGTTGATGTTGTCCTTCTCTGCGACCAAATTTTGCACGACATTTTCAAAAAATGTGCACGTGCAATTTCCGACAAATTGTCTTTGTTTTGGAAATAAATTTCCCATAAAAATTGATTCATTTCGTTCAGTGGAGATAATATACTGAATTTTGTGACAGAATAGAATGACATAAGTATTGCCAGATTCGAAATAACCGGTGGTTCAAATTTAAACCGATAGATGGACCACCCTTTATATGTATATTTTTAGCATCACCCAAAAGGTCGATTTCTAGTTTATTGAAGTTATCAAAAAGCGTAAATTAATTATCTAAACGTAACTGTATAGCATTACAGGATGTTCCATAATTAATTGTTGTAGAATACGTCACAATATTTTCGATTTGTTGTACGATGTGATTTCTTAGTCTAATGTTTCGGTTCCAAAGCCGAAGTCTAAATATGTTCTCTACTTGTTTCAGATATGTATTAGTGAGGTATTAGTGAGGTTAACCACTAATTAAATGTTTTTCAAAGTCAATTGCACAGAATAATTCTGGTTTGAACTACAATGACTATGGCTTAGCGGTGATTCCCGTTTCCAGTCACAAAAAAAAATTATTTTACAATTTCATTCAGTAATTTCCACTTCGTATTCACGGGTTTCGGCACCATAAATTATGTTGGAAAACACTGTGATTTAAATTTCGCAAAAATGGTAATGTTTCCAATAAAAATTGTCCACGGTACAAATTTGTGACGATTGAATTTAATAAAACCAACAAATTTAACGCAACTAGATTGCTTTCAAACAATATATTTTGATCAATGGTAATTTTACTTATCCCACGAATTTAACTTTTAGAATTAAAACATTTTTTTTTGAAATGCACTAATATTAATAGTGATAGTTATTATCCACCCGTGACTTGCTTTAATGAACTGATAGGTTACGACATATTAAACTTATTATACAGGGTGGCTGAGACCAAGTGTTACCAAATAAAAACGCTGTAATTTTTTTAATTTTGATTATTTTTTATTGAAATTTCGTGGAATATGTTGAAAACATATTACATTTTATGAAAAACATGTTACTGCTCGATATGACCTCCTTTGGCTCTAATTATTTGATTCAGTCTTCCATAGAAAGCATTGCATGCTGACCGAACGTGGGCTTGCGGAATTTTATTCCATTCTCGAACAAGAGCTGACTTCAATACATCAACACTTTCGTATTTTTTAGCAATTTTGTAAAAATTGCTGTGTCGCTCGAGCTTTGTGTGACGGTGCCGAGTCCTGTTGGAATGTCCAACGGTTCGTACCAAAGTGTTAACGTGCCCAAGGTAGCAAAGCATCGTTTAGGATCTTTTGGCGGTACACCTCTTGGTTTACCTTGACTCCATGTTCGATGAAAACCAGAGGAGTGCGTCCATCTGCAGTAACTGCAGCCCAAACCATAACATAAGCTGGTGATTTCTTGCATATGGCAACTCTTGTGTCCAAATTATCGTTGGACACGATCATTTTGTTTATTCACATACTGTTGAATGGTGAAAATTTTCTCATCAGAAAAGACAGTTTTTGGAATCTCATCACGTTCGGGCAAGGCCTTCAATGCTCGTATTCTTTCAAGCCTAACTTTTTTTTGTGCCTCCGTAAGATCTTGAACTTTTTGTATCTTGTAGGGCTTCAAGTGTAGTTTATTTTTCAATATGGTTTGAATGCTGTATCGTGAAACATGTAGACGTGCGGCTAATTGATTGGCACTTTGACGAGGATTTCGTTGGATTCGTTTCTTCACCTTTCGTATCATTTCTTTTGATGTTGCTATCTTTTTAGGACCGCCTTTGTTGCGTTTAGCTATGCTACCAGTTTCGTTGTATCGAGTTATAGTTCGATACACAAACATTTTGTTTGAGCTGACGAACTATTGCTGTTTGTGAATTTCCACCCAAATACAGTGCAATTACACTATTACGTTTGAATTCCATTACGTTTTTTTTATTAAGATATTAATTTAGAACAATTATTTGTTGACCACATGTAAACAACTAACCAAACTTCAATCTGTCGAAAAATTGACGCGCGAAAATGACAACTACACAAATGACAGCAGAGTGAATTCAGTAACATTTGGTCTCAGCCACCCTGTATTAAATATAATCTAGTACTGTTTATGATAATGAATCCAACCAACCTTAGTTTAATCTAGTACTGTTTATGATAGGTGCGGTACTATCATATGTATTAAGGTTTAATGAGTATGTTAAAACAAGAGCAACGCTATTTGACATTTATGTCTTAATATTACATAAATTTTTCAATAAAACTTAAGTAGTTAATACAAAGTTAAACCAAAATTTCTAACAACTACAGCCAAGTTTGCCACAGCAGTAACGCAGTTCTTGTTTTATTATCGGTTTTAAATGCCAAGTGCACTCCTGCTGGAAATTTGTGGTCATTAAATAACGACGACTGAGAGCCTGCTTGTGCGCTCTCTTCAGCCGCCTCCGTTCCATGCACCGTACGTTTCTTCCTTACCTATTTTCTCCATGATGGATTATTTTTTTCTGGGCTTTCCACCCATATACTGATGATAAAAATAAATTTGGCAATGCTTTCAGTTATGCGCTGATCATTTCCAGTTACAACGCCTGGATTATTCCGTTGGGAGTTAGCCAATCAGTGTCTAGCCTACCGATCAGTGGTTATACTTTTGGCATTATCCAGGACGAAGAGTGAGCAGCTTGTAACATCCCGAAAATTTATATTTTGATTTTTTACCGTGTAAAAGTTAGGTTAAGTTTTGAAATCGTGCAAAAAAGATCGTGTAAAAAGAGGTTTAAGTGTATAATCATTATATCGTTTGTGAACATAACTATTTACATAATAATTCTTTATCACAATTGAAATGGGTTTAAGTTAAAAAAAAATTATAAAATTGGAAAATGTAAATATATAATGACGACCTTTTCCAAAAGCTTTTTATATCATATAACATTGTATAATGTATACAACAATTTTAGTAGTGGGTGGTCATCAATCGTTATAATGCTAATTAATTAGATATCAGTATGTCGATGCTGTATATATACAAATATATATATACTTATAGGACATATTTTGAAGGACAAACATAAATTGATTGTGCAAAATTTTTAATCAAAATCGTATCGATCAAGAAATTTTTTATTTAATTTTTAACTAATTATTATAAACCACTCTCTATATAATTATTTTAAATACGGGTTATAGATATACGACATATAGATTTTTTTGTTAATAGAATAAAATACGAACGATGCGGGTATTGTAACTTAAATCAACAAAATGTCTTTTCATAAACAATAAGAAGAGAAAAATTCAATTATTTTACCATCATACCAAACTATTATTTATTTTTATTTTTTTGTTATGTTTTATAAAATGAGAAATCAACTCAAAACAATGTGTCTATCGAATATAGGGAAAAGCTCCATTTATATATATATATATATATATATATATATATATATATATATATATATATATATATATATATATATATATAAATTAATGGTATATATTTAGAGTCTTTCAATAGGGACGCTTGAAATTTCTTAGGTAAGAAATTTGTTCGATAAATAATCAGCCAAAACGCGTATGCGCAACGAAACGCAAGGTTCATATTTAAACGATGTTATATTTTATACTTAATGCCGCCATAAAATATTCTGTCAATTAAAAAATTTAATGAATATCTAACACTCGTTACTTAAAACTCGTCCGTCCTTATTGGAAGACCCTATATATGTCATACTTATGATGGCGATGTGGATATAATATGTTGTTGGATATGTACACAGAAAATTGATTTTAGGGGAGCTTTCGTGTGTTTTTTTATTTTCTAAATGAATTTATACTCATATTTTTCCTTCCTTTATGGTTTACGACAAGTTAGGTTTTTAGATATTAGATAAAAAAATAAAAATAAAATAAATAGGTACAATAGTTAACCCCCCATTAATAAACAAAACATCTATCTAACATACATAACATTACATAGATATAAGTATGTAGATATTGTAAATCGATTACAACTTCTATTTAGAAAAAAAACGTTATAATTTTACATTTTATGTATATTATGCTTTTAGCCTTAATATTTTATATATGTTTTAATGAATTTATGTTGTATACATTTATTTCATCATGATGATTATATTTAATATTTAAATATAGAATTGTGTTTACTGCACAACCCCAGAGCTACACAGCAAGGCAAAAAAATGTAATAATTGTTAACCACAAATTCAACTTCCGTTTTTTATGGTTTGTAATTTTTGTATGTATGTACATAAAATTGGACAAAGGTTGAGGTCTACTCTCTGTATATGCATATGATGATGACGTTCGGTCTGGAAATAAATTGTTTATTTTACTACAGGGTGATCGATCTAAAATTTTAGTTTAGTTTAGTCATCGTTTCTAGAATTGTTGGTTGAAACCTTTGTGGTTTTCAAAAATTTGTTTATTTTTCTATGTGGTTTAAAAAAAAAATCGTCCAATGCTAAATATATAGTGCAGTTGTACTATTTTAAAAAGTATGTTTTAAATATATGTTGTATGTCGTGTTTAATTTGAATTAAATATAGTTTATTTTAATTGAACTTATTTTGTGCCATAATAAATATTTTAAAAAAATCAATGAATAATGTCACCATAAATAAATTAGACAACATGCAATACATAAATACCTATATATGTATTTATATTGTATATAAGTTGTACAAACACAATTAAGAAATGATTATTTAACACAGTGTCGGCCAAGTGAAAATAGCTTGATCAATTTCGAATATTATTTCAATTGAATTCGAATAATTAAAGCGAGAAATTTTAATGACAACTATTTTCATTGTTACTATATCTTAATTAATAATAACATTCCACAAACAAGAAAGTTTTTATTTTTCATTACTTACAACTGTTTGGAAATTAGTTATTTTATGGTTTATATTTACGTAAGCTTCTTAAGTATTTGTAATCAATTTAATCAATAGCTGAATAATTGTTTGAAAAATGTAAGTAGATAGCTTTTTTATCTGTGTAATTTGTATAAATAGTACAAAGCTCTAATAGTTTTGAGGAAATTACTTCTAGTTTTATGTATAATATTTATATAATATGTACGCTATACGTATAGGCTTATACAGTAGTTAATTTATCACCATGTATCACAAAAAAGCGTTTGATCGTTTTAAATTACACGCGAAGATTTTAATTTTCACCTTTTATTCGAACAAAATTAATGATGTATAGTTTATAAAATTGAAATAATTAATTGAAATATAAAGGTATGAAAATGGATTTTAAAACACAATAAATTATATTTTGATGAATATATATATATATATATATATATATATATATATATATATATATATATATATATATATTCATATATGGTTTATGTTTCTTCACATATGTACATTATATTATACGACTTTTGGATCTAGGTTAATTACGTTAAAGATGAGAAAATACTATTTAATTTTTTTTTGTAATCAAGGAAATGAGAATCCCAGATTTAAATACATATATACCTATTAAAAATCATATTTTTGCTGCTTCATTGCAAATAATTGTGCCAGATAAAATGTAAAGCGATAAAATGGCTTGTGCCCAAAGTGTTTCTTGGAATATTTTAACTACATACATACATAGTTGAATGAACAAATTTTGAAAAACCCATTGCATATATGTTATTTGTTTTGTTTGTGTTTTATGTTATATTGCTTGATAAGCGAGATTGTAAATTTGTTTCTTAATGCTCATAATGTTATCATTTCGCATTTTTGTTTATATAGAACAAAGCTATGTAATTTTCAAGTTCTATATAATTTTGTTTATATATTTTAAAACATTTCAAACTTATAAGTGTAGTCTTATTTATTATGTTAAGTAAGTTCGCGAAGTTACTTATTTTCTGTTTCTGTCTGGCAGAAAAAAATTTTTATCAAATCCCCAACATACAAGCATATCTTATGTAAATACATCATCTTCTTATAACTTTTATGAATTTTTTTAAAATGTCTTAGTTATATGACTGCTTTTACATTCATAATGTATTTGTGGGCAGTTAAAATTTTCAATATGCCACATTATTTAAGACTATTTATTTTTCTTTCATGTCACTGAACTTTTTAATATTTATCTTTGTTTTAGTTGTGGTACATCTCTCATGATATTTGTTTTCGGTAATATATTAACTATAAAATTATGTTTTATTGTTTGTGAAGCTTGTTATATGTGTATAACCTGAGGTCAACATTATACTGATGAATTTTTCTGCCTATACTTTTTTTCAATATCCCCAGTTATAACGAACTTATGTTGCCTCAACTGTAACATACTAATAACGAACGATTGATAATAAGTAATAACGATTGAACTACTAGTCCAACCATTAAAACTTCGTTTAAGGCCATTTTCCTGTAGTTGATTATGCCCTAACTCTATTGCTTCGTATTCTTTCATAAATTGTAAATAAAACTTCCGAAACCGGTCCTTTCGAAAACGTCTCTTCATGGCTGTCAGTCGGGCAATTGCAAGAATGTATAAAAATCCTAGGCGTGTATGTGATTGTCGAAACGGGAATCTGACTGCAAATCTGTTGTGATCCCAACTCGTTGTATCGCAGAACGGGCTCTCGCATTTCTCCTCTTCGTCTATATTTTTTCAGCCCTTTGGAATCTCTTCGACTTCTGCCTTTTCATCTACTGGATGTCTGTTACCACCCAACCAAACTTAGTATGTAGTGCCATTATACCATTAAATATTTCAACTTTGTGCGGTTGCAATACTTTCAAGAACATATTGACTCCTAATAGAAGATATATGTTCCTGAATTGTTAAAATATGGATCTTCTTATTCGAGTTTACTGAGCAATGCATACATCTAACATTTTACAATCTGCATTATGGTAACCAATGCGAAGCATGATAAATGCTTTAGTATTCAATCAGCAACTAAACACATCAACGACTGTGCCCAAGTCCAGTTTGACCATTCTTTGTACCAATATCCGACCGGATTCTCTTGTTAACTTCAAAATTTATGTACAGCTCTTTAAAATGAACGTAGCTTGAGATGCAGAGTAACAAAAGTATTATAGTAAAAAACTATAATACTTTTTGGTTTAGTTTAGTTTCAAGTTGAGATACAGTAAGTGATTTGTAGTAGTTCCATCTATCTAGATATACCATGAACTAAATCGTTATAATTTAGTTTAGTTAGTTTAGTCGGTATCATTCCAGTGGAATTGCAAAACACTCGTCAAACATTCTCCCATGACTGGAGGTGATCTTCAGGGGGTGTTTAAAGCTGAATTATATTCCTAGGAAATGGACTAATGTAAGGGTGATTTTTATCCCGAAACCGGGGAAGAATTCACAGGCCTATCCAAAAGACCTAAGACCTAAAACTTTATCATCCTTTCTGTTGAAAACATTGAAAAGACTGATTGGCGTGTACATACGTGCAAAAATAAAACCCAGTAATTGGGGGACTTCTCAGTATGCGTACTAGAAAAGGAGATCTGTGGACACGGCTCTGCATTCCCTAGTGCGAACAATTGAGAAATCAATCCACTCGAAAGAGTACTGTATGGTAGCCTTCCTCGACATAGAGAGCCCCTTTAACAATGTCAGAACAGAGGCAGTTCAGGAAGGACTGTCTTTCTTAGATGTGGACTGCCCCTTAAGGAGGTTGATAAATCAGATGCTAGAATGCAGGATTGTTAACGCGGAGATAGGGGAATCCACCATTAGGAGGCGAATAGTTAGAGGAACTCCGCAAGGTCGTGTCCTATCACCTCTTTTCTGGAACATAGTAATCAATGGGTTACTTTTGGAACTGGAGAGGGAGGGAAAAGGGGTGATAGCGTAAGCGATGACGTAGCAATCGTGTTCTCGTGTAGGTATCTAAGCACGATTAGGGAAGTCATGCAACCCGCACTCTTAATCATTACAAACTGGACCAGCAAATGTGGGCTGAGTATAAATCTATCTAAAACAGAGCTTGTACTCTTCACCAAGAAATATAAAATTCCGGTAGTCGCCCCTCGGCGACTGCACGTCACTGGCCTTTACTGATAAGGCAAGATTTCTGGACATAATTTTGGACAGTAGGCTAAATTGGAAGCCCAAAATTTAAAGAGAGAGTAAAGAAGTCTACCATGGCTATGTACTTATGTAGGAACGCCGTCGGTAGGAGATGGGGACTAAAACCAGAGCTGGTATGCTGGCTCTTCACCGCTCTAGTACTTATAAAAATATGATAGAGAAGGTACAAAGAACGGCCTGCTTGCTTATAAGCGGGGCACTGAGGACAACCCCTACACGTGCTCTGGAGGCTATGCTCTACCTTCTTCCTGTCGACAGCTTTGGTAAGCAAAGAGCGGCAACAACGGCTGCACAAACGGGCAACTCGACGATTGGCAGTTCGCTTAAGAAGACTTGGCGAATAGTGACTACACAGTACCGATTGTATGCTTTGAAAAAGGCTTCCGGACCCTTATTCTCTCAAGGGGATCCTGGGGGAACAGGCCAACAATAGAAACTGGAAGTATACAATTCTACACTGACGCCTCCAAGCTAGACGGCAAAGTCGGACCTGGAGTCTATTGTGACAAATTAAATGTGAATATATCCGTTTATCTTCCTGATTACTGCAGTGTGTACCAAAGGTAGCGATTGAGGAAGCACTGATTTGGTTGATGCATAATGTCATATCCACAAGGTATATAACAATATATGTGGACAGTCAGGTGGCAATGAAGTCGCTGGAATCAGTTTCTCTGACGTCGGTGGTGGCATTGAAGTGCCTCTCATCTCTTAACAAGATGAGTGAGCATATTAATATCAAAATAGTCTGGGTCCCCGGTCACTCGGACGTTCTGGAGAACTGTAGAGCTGACGAACTGGCAAGGAAAGGTATAACTCTCCAATTGAAACCGGAAAGGGCAAATCTGGGGATGCCTATAGAAGCGCTTTTTATGGCGCTTAAAAATGAGGTGATAGCCTCGGCACAGAAGAGGTCGAATAACATCATAACATGCAATGTAGTGTGGCAAGTCTGGCCGAAACTGGACTTGAAGCGCTCCAAAACACTACTATCCCTACGTAGACCTGACTTAATTATAGTCGGGGGGGGGGGGGTGCTTACAGGTCACTGCCTTATTGCCGAACATGCGAGGAGGCTTGTATCAATTGCAAATGGCTTCTGTAGAAGCTGTATGGTGAGGAGGAGGAAGAGACTGTGATCATGCTCGGTGCTAGCTTATAATGAAGGTGAAAGGGGAGTAGGATCCTTTGGTATTACAATGTCACCGGTCTAAGTGTGGGTTAGCAGCCACTCTAACCTAACCTAACCTAGTTTAGTCGATTAAGGCAATCACGGCTTTTGTAAAATAGGCTTAGTATATTAAAAATAAAATATTAGACATTTTTATTGAGAACGCGTATTTTGACATTTGTAACAAAAAAAAAACGCAGTGCCTGTGTTTATTTGGAAAATCTTGATGTTTTTATTGTAACAAAGAGTGGAGACATAGAGGTTTTATATGTTTATATGTATATATATATATATATATATATATATATATATATATATATATATATATATATATATATATATATATATATATATATATATATATTTATGTATATATATATATATATATATATATATATATATATATATATATATATATATATATATATATATATATTTATGTATATTCGGTAAAATGCCGCCTCGTAACTGATTGTAATCGTTGGTACTTTTGACACAACTTTCGACGATATTTTGGTAAATTGTCGGCTTAATTTCATTAATGGTGCGTCGAATTTCGTTTTTTTCAGTGGGTTATTGGCATACACATGAACATGTTGTTTTCAAAAAACCTCAAAGAAAGAAATCTAACCGCGTCAAATCGCAACTTTGATAGTGAAGAATTCATTACTAAACCTCAATGTTGCAAATACCAACTGAAAAAAAAACTTTGTATTTTAAACGTAAAAATGGTGCTATATTTTAAATTTTTTTCGCTATATTTGGCTTAAGGTCTTAATGAGACACGCTTTATAATCGATTTTCATTTCTACTTTTAGCTCCATTTACTCCATTTTAAAGTTTATAGTTTTTGTTAATGATAATTAATCTGATAATATTTTATTCAAGTGTAAATGTTAGATTTACAGTATTTAGGCAGCATTCAGTCAGATTGACCAAAAACAAATGACATATTATGGTAGCATGTAATTGTTTTTAATTCGTATTATAGTCGACTACAATATTGTATTGAACTATAATACATATTTTCTGGAAAATAGATTAACATTTAGAAAAAATAAATTAATCTGATTAAACATTATTTACTAATAAGTGAGTAATGCTTTATCAGATTAATTTTTATTTCTAAATAATGTTAATCTATTTGCCAGAAACTATATATCATACTCGTAGTTTAAAATAAAGTTACAAACGATTATGACCTCTTTCAGTTTGACCAAGTTAAAGTCCAAGTTAAGCTTCAAAATTAAAATTGAAAGTTAAAAATGAGAGAGTTCAAATATTTTCACTATTACATCTATTAGTTTTAAACAAGTTACACATTTTAATTGGAAACCTTTGCCAAAATAGTCAAAAAAACATTAGAAGCGAGTAAATAAGTCAGTAATGTTTTTTGTTGTAATTTTATTCCACCACAATTACGAAATAACAAAATGCACTTGCATCATCGTGCATCATCGTGCATCGTGCATATTTAAGAAACTGGAAATTAAAAATTGTTACAGCTATTTATAATATTACGATTATCACCATAGCCATAGTAGCTTCTTCTAGAGATTATAAAACTTTGAATTTAAGTAAAATTTATTTTTTGATATTGCATAGCATTTATTGCTATTATAAGCAATTTTATTAATAAAGATCACTTTGTTGAACATGATATTACGTTGGGTTATGAACCTACTAATCTTTTAAAGTTATAAATATTAAAATTTTAACTGTGCAAAAATTTTAGGCATATAGTCAAAATTATGCTTAAACTCAATTTAATATTACTATAATTACCGTGTGACTTTTTAAACAAAATTTTTCTAATCACTTATTTAATCTTAATCTTTAAATTATTCACATATGCAAATTTGTTGTGCTTGTTAAAAATCTAGACATTCTAGAAATTATACCGAAATAAAATAATGCGTCACTATGCATTATTCAGTTCCAATAGTGATGTATGACGTATACGTTTATATTTGTATGCATATGTTTTTGTAAACACACACACACACATATTAATTTCTTTATTCACATATAGCGACGTTACTCATTCAATTATCATATATTACGTAATTGTTTTATGCTAATTGGATTCTCTGGTATAATCAGGGTCAGGTTTTATTGCGAATATAAAGATAAGATATTTACGTTTTGATATTTTGATGAAATTAATATATTCAACATATAACTATATTCATAACCGTTTTAAAGCTAAAATTGAAATTCTTCACCAATAATCAATGTCAATTAAGATGACTTTGATCCAAACGAAAGATTGACTTTGATATGTTTATTTTCGCATAAAATTCTAATTTATATACTACTTTGGACCGTGATTGTACATTATTTACTTAGTCATGTCTGTAAATTTCGTATAATATCAAATTATATAAGTCTACGAGTAATTCAATTACTTTAGAAAATTTTATTAAATTAATTTTTTTGCCAAAAAAAAAAAAAACTTTTTTTTTTTTATAAAATGTCAAGAATATTTTTTATCATAACTTTTGATTGGTGTCTGTGGTTATCATATATGGGTAAAGCTTTATTTAACTTGACATATATGGGTATGAAAAGGTTCTAAATTGAAATTCGACATATTGTACAACAACAAATACAATTTTAGAAAAGGTTATCAATTACAAAATTCACACACACACATACACATGATATACAGAACAAAACATTTATATATATGCGAAGTATGTATGAACATATTCATGAATTGTGTATACTTCAAGAAAATACTTGCTCTCTACGTATGAAAATATATGCAATCCTACCACTTGTGTACATATCATTTATCATTTTTGTATTCTCGTTTGTACATTTTATTTATCAAATTTTTAAGCACGATTTTATGAAATAAATAGTTACAAAAAATAGAAATAAAGTTTTCATATTGTACATTGTGGTTTTGTTGCATAAAATTTGTAGTAGTAGAATAAGTTTGATTTTTAATTTTTTTTTTTAAATACTATAAGTAGAAATAAGTTTTTCTAAATATGTATAATGATTTATAGGTGGTGTGGTTAGTGTATAATTGTTTTGTATGGTTTAATATTGTCGCCGGCTGTATAGCGATGGTTAAGAAATTTGCTTATCTTACCACGATCCGGGTTTCGATTTTCTTCCAAAAATGTTATTATAAAAATGATATTATAACCATTCGTTGTGGTCAACCTACGATATAAACCCACCTAATTCGAATCAAGTGATTCACAAGGTTTTGTAAGAAATGTGATAAAGACAGAATGCCCTTAAGCTGTAGATTATTTATGGTTTATTATAAAAAGTTACACATTTGATTTGGTAATGTGGCAAAGACCTTAAATAAATCTATTATAGATATTTCAAATGTAGGCCTATTTTAAAATAACATGTTAAACTTTTTCATAAATCTGTTATAAATTTACTTGATTATTTAGTATACTTTTGATCGATTAATTGATTGAATTTTAATTGATTGAGGTTCATCTCCTGGATAACGCGAGGCCTTTTCCTACAGCAATTTTACATAAAACAATAAGTACAGAAGGAGAAGGTAATATTTAAAAATTTCCAAATAAGTACGTAAGCCGACCCGAGCATGCAGACATACACATATAAATGAACATAATTGCTTATGAATATACCTACACGACCTCCCTCCCCACACACACACACACACACACACACACACACACACACACACTCACACTCACACACACACACACACACATATGTATATAAAGGAATAAAACGTTCTTGTTACCATCATTTTGAGATTTGATCAATCCAGCTTCTAAGTGCCACATCCCCCCAAATTTGAACGTACTTGCGTGATCGCCTCTTGTTTGACATTATTTAAGGCGCCCTCATTATCACAAAAGGTCACCAAAGAGAACTCTTTATATTCGAGGGACTTCTCTATAGGACATAAGAGGGAATGGAGAGCAGTTTCCATCGATTTTCCCTTACTATATGCATGCTGAGACGTTGACAGTTTTGCAGGCTCGATTGACCCGTTGAGGTAAGCCTCTATCTGTCTTTCTAGAATTTTCAAGAAATAAGAAGATAAGCTAATACGTCTAAGGTCTTTGGGATTGCAATGAGGGCGTTTTCCCGCCTTTGGTATTAAAAATTACATTTACGTCAGTTCCTTTCTTTGGAATGTGACATAGTTCGAGGCTACTTTTGAAAATCACCTCCAGGTAAAAGTTAAGTCAGTGATTTTCTGAATATCGGCAGGAATAATCCAGACCTGTAGACTTGAAAGGCTTGAAACTATTTACAACAAGATAGTTCTCCTATTGACAATTTTCCCCGCGATGCCAGAAGACTTATTAGTCTTTCGCAAAATAGGAGGAGAAGACTTATTAGTCAGAGACTTATTAGTCTTTGGCCAAAGACTTATTAGTCTTTGGCAAGATTGGAACAACCTGAAGAATGAGTTTCCAGAAGAAGCTCCAAGAATTCCCTACTTGTTGAAGTCCATTGTCCATCCAGTTGTTGGAGATAACTTGGAATGACAGGACAAGTGGATAATATCTTACGCAGCCTAGCTGCCTCAGAATGCCCAAAAAATTGAATTTTTTCCCTTATTTTTTCTGGATCGCCGACAAAGCCACTGATCTGGCACATCCGCGCATAAATTTTCAGGTATATATGTAAATTGCCCATGGTAGGAAAACCACCAAAACTTATTAAAACGGTCCGTTTTAATATGGAAAACCACCAAAACTGTCTTAAAGCGCAAAAAATGGTAGGAAAACCACCAAAACTGTATTAAAGCGCAAAAAACGTACGGGTCTTTTGAATAAAAGTAATGCGGCATCCAATTAGACTTCTGGTGTTCATAACCAGTAACTCTGTGAACCTGGTAGAGTTGCGTAAAATCATCCATTCTTAAACGTATATAGTTGACAGTCCGAAAGTACGTGATCGATATGGCGTCGTTAACAATGTTAACTATTTGAAAATGAGATTTGAGCCAGTAGTGATTAGACGCAATTCGCGAAATTGTCACTAGCAGCTCTCGGTTTCCTATCAATCCCTTTGATCAATATTTGTTAGACACTCTCGGAAAGGTTGAGGATGTCAACCGTCTCATTTAATCAGAATCCCATCTTGTTTGCCAGTGATGTGTGCTATAGAGCTGTGCAAAAAATCAGTAATCAAAAGAAATTGTCGGCATATCGATATAACCTTCTTCATGCGATTCGATAGCCAATCGTTCAGCCATTTCATTAACATAGATATCCATCCATCTATAGATATCCATAGATATCATCCAATGAGATGGAACCCACATCAACGCAATGATTTTAAATTTCGATTTTTTAGTCGAAGCAGGACGTCCTCACAATCAATAATTCGACGATTTATGCGGTGACTTTGTATTTTTCAGGGCTTCAATTGCACTAAGGCTATCCGTGATAATAAGATATTGTCTCGATTGAGACCCCTCTAAATGCAAATCCGTCATATAGATGGCGTCAGCTCAGTAGTGGATACTGTGCTTGGTTCGTTCAGCTTGTTCTTTTTACTGATAGATGGGTCACTAAAGATGTCAATTGCATAGGAATCGTTCTGTCGCAAAGCATCTGTATAAACAATATTTCTACTTTCGCATTCTTCAATACTTTAAAAAAAAACGTTAGTTTAACCATAATCGCGTAACCATAATCGAACATTTTCATAGGTTTCAGATACGTTCAAGAAATAAGCTAGTACTTCTTCCTTCAGACAAAATCATATGTTAATATCTGTTATTAACAGAATTAATAGAATGGTTAAGCAATCCTTTGTACTTTTCGATTTTCTGTGTTACATAATATATGTTACAGTATGTTTATTATATTTACATCTATGAAAATATAAGAAAATCAATAAAATTATTTATACAAGAAAAGATAATTCTCAAAATTAATTTGATATTTATTCATATTGACCACCAACCCACCACTACATATGCACACAATAAATATAGACATATTAAAGTGAATTGAACTATAAATTAAAATTTATAAAAAATGTCACATGAATTAGCTTTTGATCTGAGTTTCTCATATGAAAATATTTTTTATTTGTATTTTCATATGACACTTTGCCTAATGTGCGAATTTCAAAACACGAACACAAAACAAACTTCCCACCAATACTAAATTATGATACATTTTAGATCTTGGTTATGTGGTTATTTATGTTTTAAGCGACTCATAGGATAAATAAAAATAATAATTGGTTTTATTTATATACAAAATTTATGCAGTTGTAAGAATTTTGTTTTTGATTTTCCAACTGAACGATTATGTCTAGAGTAGGTAGAAGTATAGTAAAGCCATTACATTATTAAAGCTTTCACAAAAATACAGACCAAAATTATTACTTGTATATATATATATCTATGTTTGTTGAAAGTTGTAAACGCTGAAATTGTTATTTTTATTCAGTTGAATGGTTGTCTCGTTGTTTTACTTATATAGTTATCCAGAAACTATATTTTTGTTCACCAAATGCATTTCAAGATTTTATACATTTTATATAATATAAATACAACTCTCTACCTGCTCTAATATTTATTTATTTATATAAAATAATAAATTTCTTATGTGATCTAGGCCAGTTTATGTTACAATAGTAATCTATGTATATATGGAATACGTTAGTACACCAAAACATTAGTATTGAGTTGAACAATTTAAAATAATAATAATAATCGGCCATTGCTGGCCATTACCATATCAACAATCTTTTATCTTTTGTTCTTCGTAGTGCTCTAGTCAACGAGAAGAGGACAAGTGATATATGCGCTTGCCAAATAGCGACAACCTTCTCAGAGATTGCTGATGATCTGTGCCCGCAGAACATTATCGTTCCAGCATTCTAGCCGATTTCTACGGCGGTTAAATTGGCAATATGAGACAGCTGTTGGTTGAAATTGAGACAAGATTGTTGTCGTGTCATTTAAATACAAATATTTGATTGCCTTGTCTCGTTGCTTAATCCTAATTCGAAGCTTTTCTAATAGTTCTATCTATGACACTAGCTCCTATGCATAAATAACCCGTCCAAACAGTGCTTTTCTTCTTTAGATGCCATTTCAGTAAATTTTTTGTTCAACATATCAAATAAAGGATGTTTTTTAGCAAATTTTTCCGAAGTGTTTAATTGCCTTTTACCATTGCAATGTAGGTTGCGCAAAATAGACCTAAATCTGTTTCGTGACATAGCATTACATAATAGCTCGTTGTTTGTAACTTTAGAATCCGCATTATAAATGGTGCCTGGCCAAGCGAACATATTCACTAAGAAATGAAAAGCCTATGAAGCAGCGCATTTCATATGAATGAATATATCCTTTAGAATTGTGAAATACAGGATACATATTTCTTTATCGTAATAGCAGTTTTTGTAAATTCTTCATAAATATTTTTTTGAAAAGATTCAGTTGGTAACATCTGTTGATTACATCCAGATAGATTGTCACATCGGTAAATGAATTTTTTCAATTCATCCGAGTTTTTTCCATCAGACTTGTGTTTTCCGCCGGGACCGATATAGCTTTGGTACGAATCTGAAAGGCGGTGGAGTACTGATCGCCGTTCGTAAAAATTTGTTCTATGAACTTTTGGTATCCGTCCCAAAATTTGAATTTTTTGGTCCGTCATTTATTACCGAAATTTTACCCAATTTCACTAATAAGGTTTTACCTTTTTTGGACGAGAAAACTGACCTTATAGTTTATGGTGATTTTAATTTCCCAGAGCTATTCTGGAAGTTGGGAAATGACAACAATAACATATTTATCCCGTTCAATACTAACGACTCTTCTGCGTTGGTTTGTAATTATATGGCTAATATTGGTGCATCTCAAATAACCAATATTCCAAACATTCGTGGTACCTTTTTGGATATGTGTTTTTACACTAATAAACGCACGTATAAAATTGAAGCCTGTGATGATGTTTCGGGCTACACGATTAGTAGACGATTAGTTTAGTTAGATTAGTACACGATTAGTTTAGTTAGATTTGTGACAACCTCAACTTTACTAAAACTATCTTGGTTTTTGACGTCAACGCGCGACGTCAGTTAAATGAATAAATTTGAGAGTGTCGTTCAATAATTCAACGATTTATTGTATTTCTGTATTAATAAGTTTGTTCCTAAAATGAAAAAGAAACAGTCGTAAGCTCGTAAGAGTCCTTGGTTCACAAAGGATCTGAAAAAACTCGTAATTCAGTGTAACAGAGTCCATACTAAATTTAAGAATACTGGTTCTTTGTTACACCATTCCCAGTTTAAATTATTTAGGAAACAATTCAATTGTCTTAACCGTTTTTTATAAAATAATTATATTATTGATTTAGAGGATGATTTAAGGAGTAATCCAAAGAAGTTTTTTAAATTTGTGAAGTTGAAGAACCAAACTAACGGTTTACCATCAGTTATGAAATTTTAAGGGTCAAAAGTCAATAATAATAATATTCAATAGTCTTCAGATAGCATAAATAGCTCAATCATCACGTTCTCCCAAACAGATGTTGTAAATGCGCTTCTTAATCTCGATATCTCTGGACCAGATGGACTGCCGCCAGAATTGCTGAGGTATTGTGCAACTGGTTTGTCAGTTTCCCTTCATTTACTATTTAATAAAATTTTAAGCCAGGGTAAATTCCAAGATATGTGGAAATTAGATTTCCTTACACCGATACACAAAAACGGATCACGCAATGACGTAACAAATTTTAGGGGTATTGCAATAATGTCCTGTATCCCGAAGGTGTTTGAATGTATGGTTAAAGAGGTTTTATTTTGCCATAGCAAGCAATTGATCAGCTCACATCAACATGGGTTTTTTCCAGGCCGGTCTACTGTTACTAACTTGGCACTTTTCCAAATTTATTTAACAAAATCCGCAATATCTAAAGTCCAGGTTGATACAGTTTATATACAGACTTTGCTAAAGCTTTCGATAAACTAAACAGGCGTTTATTGTTAGATATAGGCTTAGTAAGCTCAATTGCGACTTTATACCGCTGAATTGGCTCAAGTTCTTACTTGACAAATCGTAAAATGTATATGTTAAAATGATGACATATCTTCCGATGGCTTCACGGTCTTCTCTGGTGTACCCCAAGGGAGCCATTTGAGACCATTGCTCTTCCTGCTATTTATCTATGATGTTACAAAATTATTGGAATTTGCCAGGAAAATTGGAATTTAAGTGTTTATCGCGGACGATATAACTTTTTTTCTACATATCATGCGAAGCAGATAGATCTAGGTTCCAACAAGATTTGATTGGTTTTTGTGATTGGGTTGATCGAAACTTAATGTTTCTTTATGTGGAAAAATGTCAAGTCATGACAAAGATTTTAAAACGGGTGGAGTCAGTAAACGATTTGGGGTAGTTTTTAGCTTTGACTGCCGTTCAATTTCCATATTGACGCGAACATTAATAAGGCCTACTCAAAGTTGAGTTTTATTAAGCGATACTTAAGATTTTCATGATTTGTTGACCTTCAAATCATTATATTCATCATTTGTGAGGTCGCATATTTTATATGCCTCAGGAAGAGATGATTTGAAACTGTTACATTATCATGATAAATGTTGTCTTTTGGGTATTCAGTCACTGTCGTCTAGGCGTAAGTGTGCAAGTGCCACATTTGCTCGTGATATACTGAGTGGTAAGGTTGATTGCCCAGAGCTACTATCTCTTTTCAATATTTACATTACTCAACGTGTGTTACGACCATAATTTGCTTTTTATCCCGCCTTCGTGCACTAACTACGCGTATTTTGATCCTGTAGCGCGTATACAACGCGACTTGAATAGTGTATCAATGTGGTTCGATTTTATTATTTCGCGGGACGCTTTTAAAAAATCAATCCCCTCGTTATCGCTTTAAATTGATAATTTATTGTTGAGTTGATTGATGCTCATTGTTAGGAGCGTATTTTATATTATTTTTTATGATTATGCTTTAATGTTATACTTTTATTTTATTATATTTTTAAATATTTGATCATTTTGTAATTTAAGTTTTTGGTTACCCAATTGCATAGACATGCTGAATGGTAAATCAATAAATAAAACTGACGTGTGTTGCTTTATTGACGGTGGATGACTTGCTCGGCATCTTCCTACGTTTAACAATAACAGCTAGTGACATATCCTCCTTATTAGTCCTTATAGTCACTTGCTGTAGGTAACGAATATCTCAACCGGTTTCCGCTCCTTGTTAACTATCCGGAAGGTATATTAAAGACGATATTATCCTCACCGTCACCGTCTTCATCCATTTCGGTTGGTTTTGTTAATCGCAATTAAGTTTCTGCTCAAAGTTGGCAGCTCAAGAGGTTGCTTATTACCACATTATCATCAAATCAGCATTAGCAATATCTGATGGAAAAATTATAATTTCCTCGGGAATTTCTTCTTTGTCCTTTTCCAACACCTCTAAAATTTGGGTCAGCGTCAACGGTTTTATTTCTGTAAAAAATACATAGTTAGTGGTGCTTAGTACTACTTGTGATTATAAAGAACAACACATCTCAAACGTCCTTTATTAATACACAAAAATTAATAAACTCATTATATAATTTTACCGTTTTATGTTATGTTACACATTCACTTCATCGGCTGAATATTAGTTTGGTCCATACGCCATTTACTTGATTCGTAGGAAACTCGACTTTTATGTTTGAGGCGAAAAATATTTTAATTTTTTTTCAACAAATTTCCCTTTATTTGATATGATCTAGTAGTAAATTACTTCGAGGCTGATGTTATCCAAAAACCTATTTTTTTCATTTTGGTTCATATCCACCCTATTTTGTATCGGATATGATCCTAACTGATTCGGATCCATAGGACATTACACAAAGAATAAATTAATTTTTCAAATGTTGTTAAAATAATGTTGCAGTGGGCGTTTGACCAAACTTATAATATGTAGATTTTATATTATTCTAAATAACTAGATTTTTGCTCCATTTCCAAAAAATTAAAATAAAGACCTAGTTCAATTTACAAAATATTAAAAATTTGGATATGGAACAAAATTAGTAGTTAATATCCCAGCATTGGACAGAATTGTTGTTGCAAAAACGGAAATTTTTATCTTATGCCACATTAAACTCTGTTTGGTACAAATCTTAAACCGCGTCGTTGTCCTTGTTGTTAGTTTTTAACAATTGTTTTTTTAATTATGCGGATTGTCAGTGCGGCTATACAATCTTCGTCTAAGATATCATGTTCGTATATATATATATATATATACATTTTTTCTGAGACATGCGGGTGCCCTCAAACACAGTAGTTAATAAACAACATAAAATTATTTTAATTAGAAAACAATTTTTCGTGTCTGTTATGTTACAGATTGGTTGCGCAAAGTGGAATCAATAAGGCCAGAAGAATGATTTATATTAGAACCAATGAACTGAATAAAGACAATAAAAATATCCATAAAAAATTATAACACAAAGAAAATGGAAAATTTATTTTTTTTTTGTTTGTTTTTTGTTATGTATTATGTAATTTTCAATATAGAACGTAACAAAATTCTTCGAATTTATTATTATATTTTTTTACTTAACTTGATTTTAATTTAACAAAAACAAGAATATTACGTTTTTGCTATACAACAACAAAAACAACAACGATTTTAGACAATTCCGCGTGATGGTGCGCGGTAAAATGTTTAGAAATTCTATTAGGTATTGTATCCTATATAGTTTATGTTGTTTATTCATTTTTGTTTAGTATACATTTTTGTCGTATATTTCAATATGCAACATAAATTCAAATTATCGTATATCGTACTCGTATATGTTTGTATGTATCATCTCATCAATACGCGCGTGCTTTATCATAAAAATTACATCAAAGCCCATTGCTATGGTGCTTTGCTTAGTTCAAAAGATGTTTTGTTTGTTTTTTTATGTATACATACATATACTACATCTTCATTTTTTTTTTGTTTAGAAACTGATACTAAGAAATTTTATTTTTGCTTAAAATACTAAAAAAAATAACAGCAACAAAAAATTGATAAAACTTTTATATATTATCCTTTATATAGACGAGTAAAAAAATGATGAATGTCTTTCCAAGTAATCAAATCATTTTCTTGTTCTAATATTTGATTAAAATTTATTAAAAATGATGGTATTAATTCATGATGTTACTGAGAATCATAATAAAAATATTAAAAGTGTAGTAGGTAGTAGACGATTCTTAGACGTTTCAATGCTTAATAATTAAAAATTATTTTTTTATCCCCTATACATTTTAGCCGTAATAGGGTTAAATGAACTTCACTCTTTTATAGTACATATTTAGATTTAAATTTTATAAACGAGGGAAGTTAGCATATAAACCGGATTTATTTTGTTCTGCATCAAAATGTATATTAATCAAATGTACTTAAATATATTTTTCCGTCATACACACGAATATCTTGTTTAAAGCTGTACGCAATCGATTTGAAAATGTGACAATGCTAACTTGTTTTTCGAATAGTTTCGCTTTTTTTCATTAGGTAATATCTATAACCTAACATAATTTTGTTGTAGCCTAACCGTTTTATTCCTTAATGTGTCGCCATTTAATATTCTTTTGAATTTCTTCAAACCACATTTTTATGTATTATATTTTATATAATAAAATATCATCTGTTTCTGATCCCTATCCTCTGTCCTTAATGGTAATTTGTATGTCACTGATTTCTTGCAATTGCAATGGTGTTCTTTTATTAGTTAATTATAATGATGGATGATAGTTGTACCAATAGTGTAAACTCTTTGGACATGAGAAATATTGTCTTGAAGTCATCGCTCCCTAATAATGATTTTTCATTCAACTTTCGCCATTTGAATCTTAGTAGCTTGGTTGCCAACTTTGATGAATTTGTCTGAAACTTGGTTTAAAACCAAACATTCTAGGCAGTGCTACCACCTAGGTGGTATTATGTCAAAAATATTGCTATTTATGTCAACTTTTCTGAATCCCAAAATAGTATATAGTAATGCAACAAATCCCCACTTTGATGTAATTTTCATAGAAATCGGTAATCAAGTTTATAATCTGGTTATAGGGGTGATTTACTGTCCACCAAAAATTGAATTCGTCAATGATCTTGAAACTATCTTGAATGATATTATGATCAATTTTGGCGAAAACTTTAATCTAAATTGTTTTAATATGGTTTCAACTTAGGTGAATAAATTCAAATCTTTGATATCTTCTTTTGGTTTTAGTTTAATTTCAAGGGAGGCTACTAATTTCATGGGTAACTCTGCTACTTTAATTGGTCTGGCTTTTGCTAATTATCTACTCAATTTTAATACTTTTACACAAATCTCAGTTCCAGGAATTGCTACTATTCATGATATGATTTATGGTTCGTATGCCTTTCCTATTGGGGCTAATGAGGAGAATATACAATATAGGTTTGTGAGAAATTTTCGAAATATTAATAGGGATGCTTTAGTTTTGGCCGCAAGCTCTTTGAATTGGAATGAGATTTATTTTTTATGCAATTTGAACGAGCAACTATCACTTTTTAATGCTTTCGTATTAGAACTACTTGACATTTTTGTACCGCTTAGGAAGATCTTAGTAAAGAGTAAAAGAAGTGTGATTAATTCTAATAATGACATTCTCAAGCACCGTAATATTCGTGATTTTCTTCATGAGAACTGGAAACGACATGACAGAATTTAATCGGTTGGAATACATCAGAGCTAGGAATAAAGTAAATAATATAATTAAATCAACCAAACGAAAGTTTTCAATGATCATTTTAATGGCAATATCTCATCCAAATTATTCTGGAGGAATTTTAGGACTTACATTCATTCTCCTGTTGCGTACTTTAAACCTAAAATTACTGTGGACACACCCATTCCTAAAATACGGATCCCAGTTACTGTGAGTGTTTTTCGCCCAATCATCATATTACCAGTGTTGTCTAAACTTTTGAAAAGAATTATGCAATAACAAATTAATGATCATTTAACTAAATATAATTTACTAAATAACTATCAATCTAGATTTCGAGCGAATCATAGCACTACTACAGCCCTGTTAAAGATTGTGAACGATATTTCCTCTAATATAGAAGATTTAAAGATTGCTATTCTAGCACTTTTGGATTTTTCTAAAGCATTCGATAAGGTTGATCATGCTATTTTGGTGATCAAACTGTGCAAAGAGTATAAATTTTCTAAAGGTGCTTGTCGATTGTTTTTTTTTCTACTTGCGACAAAGGCGGCAATCCGTAAAGTATTATCTAAACTTTAGCAAAATCACGTTCATTACATCTGGTGTTCCCCAAGGTTCAATTTTGGGGCGATATTATTCTCTTTTACATAAATTAAATCTGCAAAGTCGTTCAGCTTACTAATAATACGTGCTATCACCTCTATGCCGATGACTTGCAATTATATTCTTTTGGAGACCTTGACTCTATCGAGAATATTATTGATAATCTAAATATTACTTTGTCTAAAGTTTTCGATTGGATAATTTTAAACAAGCTGCAAACCCTGGTAAATCCCAAGGTATAATTCTCTCGAATAGAAAGCAAGTAATCATACCGAATGTCTACCTGGTAATCAATTATATAAAAATGCAACATTTATTTCAAGTGGTGTGAAATGTCACATTATTCGAACCCTAGTGGGTCCTTTAATTGTATACTGTGCCCCAGTATATCATAACTGTTCCAAAAAATGTTTGAAACGGTTAAATGTTGCTTTTAATTCGTGTGCAAGGTACAGATTTTTGAAACGAATTGGTGAGCCTATTTCTGTTCTGTCGAAGCAAATATTTAACATCACCTTAAATAAATATTTAGAATTATCTGCACTATGTTTTATGTTTGATCTGATTCAGAAGAGGATCCCGATGTATCTGTACGAAAACCTTAATTTGTGTTTATCGAAACGAACTTTGAATTTAAATCCTGTAAGACTAAAAGGAGACAGCGGTCTTTATTTGTTCATGGAGTTAAGCTTTGGAATAGTCTTCCTCAATACGTGGTCCCAATACACCTGTAGGAACTTCGTGATACAGCAACGTTTTTGCGAATTGGTCAGTTCCACACAATTGGAAAAAAGAGGTCAACGTTTTAATTGGTGGGTCTGCACCTCTCTGAGGATTCTCTTCCGTGTAGTAGACTCGTTGAGCGTTTTCCAAATAAACAATGAGTTTCATGACAGCTAGAAAGCGTTCATTAATAATTTTTTCTTCAAAGCGTCAATTCTGGATCTTCTTTTGGATGAGGCAGCTCAGCAGTACCTTTATCGTCAAATTAAGTTCGAACCATTTTTGTCAACCAATAAAATTAATATATGGACATGTGGTAGACCACTTTTCATTCAAATACATTCTGCAGTGAGTTTTTCCGTATATATGGTTCCTAGTGAAGAGATCCATAAAACTAATAAATTTTTGTTTGAAAACTCTAGCTATGAGATCATGCCGATATCATGTCGATATTGATTTCACCCCAAGATAGATAACATGTGCGTGTGATTAAAAGTTCTGGTCGTTCATATTTGCTAACATATGCGCCAGATCATACTGAGCATATTCACTTTTGCATCATTCGCAATTGAAAATACTCTTCGACTCGAAGCTTCGATTAATTGTAACGAATGTAATTGAGTAGGTTATTTCCGAGAGTATATCATTGATGAATGTTAGAAAAGTTGACGATACTTCAGGGTGTGATTAGCTTGCTGGTCTCGAATCATGATACGATATGCATACAAATCCAAACATACATATTGGGTATTGAAATAAACGTACGATTGGTGTGTTTCAGCAGGACGTGGCTTGGTTTGATTTCGTCTGCTGATAACAATATCTCGCCGGTTAATCTCTGTTCCAAAAATTATAGCTGCTACTTCAGGGACCGTTGAAGCATTAAAGCATCTTTCATGCTCATTCAATGTCGTTTTGTCTGCCCTGATAATGAATTTCAAGTCTTCCGCTCTTAAATTTTTTTATGCGAATTTAAAGTATCGAACCGAATAGTTATTCTCGTGAAATAATGCTCGTAATTCAGCAATAATTTTCCGATATGTTGTCTATCAATCTCCTCCTTCATAGTGTCCATGAAATATATTTGCAAAACTGCGGTTTTTCTTCGGGTACTGGAAGAAGTAAACCAATCTGATCACTTGCACTTGGACTTTGATTGTGATCATGAAATTATATCTCACAATATTCCTGGCTGCAAACATTGAAAGGATTTGTTGTTTTTCCGAATATGAAAGTGTTGACTTTCGAGTAGCTCCAGCCACACAACCTAAAAGAGGTTCTTTCGGCTGAGCCAGGGGTGGCATTGTAACTTTGCCATTGGCGCAACACATGTCAGATGTTTCTTTTTGAAACTTCAAAGCACGGCAATAAACGTTTTTTTTTTTTTTTTTTTTTTTTTTGAATTAAGGTTTGCGCTACATCCAAACTATTATTATATTACTATGCAAAAAAATTGCGAAAACAATTAAATTTTTTCCGATAAGTTTTAGGTGTGTATAAATCAAACTTTTTACTATGAAATATTTTAAATTAGTGGAAGAATTTTAAAATGTATTGCATAGTGTAAAAGTGATTATTCGATATTATGTGACTTCTAATTTCTGTTATTTTTAATTGAAAAAATTAAAAACTTGTGACTAAAAATATAAAAATGTATTGCGATCACCATTTCGATTTCAATTTGTTTACAAAATAAATTCAGTGGCGGAGTATTTTTCGTTTCTTATTGGGTTTTTCTGTTTGCGTAGTTAAAATAATGAAAAATAAATTGATGATTTATTATTTGTGGTTTAATTTTTTCTTATCTAACTAGATAGAAACCTAGAAGAAAGAAACTGTGGAGAATTGTTCTGCAACTTGATGGTGTGTGAACTACAGATCGTATTTGTTCAGGCCATTTAGAAAACAAATACATGCACTTAAAAGGAATTTTAAAGAGTAATTTTAGTTTAAATGCCATCCCAATATGTTTGACTCCTTATCTACAGCTATTCGGGAATCATTGGTAGAATTAGACACGAATATTATTTATATGGGACAAGTTAAGTATTGCAGGGAGCAATTTGAGATAATTTATACCGATAAATGATGAATCGAAGCTGAGTAGTTCAGATAGTTCTACAGAAAAAATATCTTCTAATACTGAACAAAAAGTTTCTTCGCATTTAGTTATATTTCAAGGAATGTAATTTAATAGTATTAAGAACTTACTGTTTTATTACTTACTGTTTAATTGTTAAATGAATTTTTTGCAAAACCAATAAAATTTGGCAACAGTCAAATCAACTAAGTGGAATTTTAGCACTAAAATGATTACTGGTCGCTTAGTAAAACCTCATACTCATCCCTTAGTAAAAACCATCGATAACTGTCTAAATAAAATAAAAGTTAAAAAATAATATATTGTTCTAATTTATTACATTTATTTCAATTTCACCTACTAAATTAAGACTATAAAATGTAAAGAGTAGTTAAGTAACCACTGAAGAACAGTGGGATAAAAATATAATATATACAAAAATTTTATTTAATCAAATGTCATTTTTAAAGAAAGTATTTTAACTTGTACTATTTTAATTTGTTATATATTTAATAATCCTGTGATTTTAATTTTCTACATTGTTGTTTTTAATAAATATAAAATGTTGTTTAGTTCCATATGGACCATTTTTCACCAAAGCAATAATTAATATAAGATCACAAAATATGAATAACCAAAACCCTCTCTAGTAAAAAGCCATGTTGTGCAATAATACAGCCAATCTACTTTGATCTTATACAATTTGGTATAAACTCCCTAAATAATCAGGAGAGATTGCTTATGCGACAATAGTCAGTCACAGCAACATCATTTAGTAGAGATAATATTTATAATAAAATATAAGCGATTAACAAACTGTTAATTGATTGGACATAATTCTATGGCATAATGATAACAACTCATTTAAATTATAAAATATAACTTACACTAATATTACTCAAATATTTACGAACCTTATGACACTGGGAGGCAGATAGACTTTTTCAACTTACTCGACCATTTGGTAGCAGTAAATAAAGTAAACTAATGGATTCCTATTTTTAAATAGGTTTTCCTATACGAAAATATATGCTTTTTACTACAAAATTTTGAATAGGGCAGCTTAGAGTAATAGCGACTATGCATATAAATTGGTTCATTGCACACGAATGAGTTATTATTGTTCTAGCCCTATTTAATTGCGCATCGTGTTAAATCTTTCTAGCAGAAGTTGTAGGTTTTATTCTAACTGATTAAAGCCAAATTTATTGTATGCGCTATAAACTCAAATATACAGACGATGTATTTAAACTATGCTCATATTATAACCTATTAGTTTATTTCATCTCCATGACAATTAATATATTAAATGATAAATATACAATTTAATGTTTAGATTAATTAGCCATTTTATATATAAAATACTGTAATTTTTATATAGTATAAATAATCAATTAAAAAAAAACGTACAAAGCATAATATAAATACACATAGTACTACCATCATAAGAAAAAACCAGTTTATCCATTGATATTCTAGATGTCGGGTCGATAGAATATCGCCAACATTTAGTACAAATATATGACATTTAGGCGATTATGCATATAAAAATATTTTAATTATTTTAAAACGATACCAGTAGCGACATCTAGCACGTTAATAGGCTAACATTCCATGGTAGTACTATGTGTATTTATATTAAGCACAAAGACAACCGAACAAATTTATAAATTCATGACTACTATTTGATTTGTATGTATGAGTGAGCAAATACACCTCATGGGTTTTTACTAAAGACGGTTTTGAAGTAACATAATTTCATATTATTCCAACTTGCATTTGTAACTAGCTTCATAACCCTACTCAAATATTTTGTAATCGGACGACTAAGAAGAGAGTACCAAAAATTAAAAGCAAAGGGGAAAAAAACAAATTTTTTTTGACAGAACCGGTTTTACGCTTTTTTGTAGCATACACTCTCTCTATATATCTATATGCTCGAAGATGTGAAATTTTTTGAAATCTCTACTATGAGCGAAGTATTATATTCCAGGAAAATTCTTCAAATAATACTTTTTTTCAGATAAATTTTAAATTGGATTTTACATTTCATAGCCTTTTGGTTGTACAAGGTAAAAACACTTTTTAAGGCAGTCTCAAAAGTAAAATTGGGAGGACGATATAGTTATGATGGTCTAGTTAAACGATTACTGACCAAGTAGTTTGTAGTTAACAAGTTATTAGTCATTATAAGATTATTGTCTATTTTATATATCAAGAACATTTACTCATAATTGACTAATTCATAGAACAATAAAATTTCGGATTTATATAGTACTATTGATGGTGTTAAACCAGGCTTTGTTTTGTAAAACTTGAATTTCACTCATTTTCGTCTCGGTTAAAGTCCCTTAAACTGGCAATAGATACAAAACATTAGATCGAAAATGAGCGTAATAAATTTTAAGCATAGTTTTAGTATTGATAAATGGAGAAATCCTTCTAAGGACACCAACTATCGGAGATATTTGATTTTTTACCATGTCAGCATGCAGATACCAATCAAATTTAGATGAGAATTTAGATTAGTACTTGACTTGCTCACTACGAGTGATAAATTTATTAGAGAGCCCTAAATTATCGAATAAATACTATGTATGTAGATGTTTTTTTAGACACAGACAGTTTTGAGTTAACCATTTATTAATCGATATCAGATCATGTTCCATTTGGCATTTAATTTCGGTCAAAGAAAAAGCCGAATAGGAGATCAGCAAAACGCTGTATGTTATCTTTTAGGTTAATACAGAATATATTGATTACAAATATTAAAAATAGTATTAGACCTAGAATGGAACCTTGGGCAATACCTCTTTTCATAATCAGCTCATTTGGTTTTATTTTTCCATTTAAACATGATGTTTGCGATTCCAAAGGTTACTTCCGAGTAATTTTAATGCGAACGACACAATTCCAATTGCCTATAATTTTGATAATAGAATATCATGATTAACGCAATCAAATGATTTTCTAAAATCCAAGAATAGTGTTGCAGTTTTTTTTGGAGTTTAAGCTATGATAGACCGATTCTGTAAATTTGAATACAGCCGATAAAGTGCCACATCATTTTTGAAAGCCATATTGATTAGGATGAATTATATTGTTTAGAGTGACGTAGTAAATTATTTGGTTATAAATAACTCGCTCGAAAATTTTCTATAGATTAGTAAAGTATCTTTATCAAACCTATGCTTTGGAATGGCTACGATTTTCGTGGTTTTTAAATACTCAGGAAATAATCCTTTATTAAACCAATGGGATATCTTAGTAGTAAGAGAAGGGTGATTACTGAGGACATCATGTTTAAGAAGATTCACTGGTATACTATCATAACCTTACGACGTGCTATTTTTCATACCAGCTATTTTGAATTGATTTAGAATATATGGCCAAGCATTAAGCAGAATCTCCTTGAGTTGGGCGGCCCATCGAATACTCGGTTTTACATATACTTGGAAAGATAAGGCAGGATATTTTATAATTATTGAGATCGACCCGGTTACAAACACCTTGGCGACTAATAGTTAGTAAATGTTTGTGGGGTAGGGAAAGGAAAGGTATGCCAGTATTGACAGAATTGGTCCGGTTTCGCTGTGGCCATTTCAAAATACTGTTGGCATAAGACAATCACAATTTTGCTGAACTGCTCTGCGTTCTGTCATCTCTTATCAGCAACTCCAGTGTGCCACCGTCCATCTATAATCTGCATAGGTTCCCGGAAAACAAAACCTATTAATGAACTAATTGCTCTTAGCCATAGGTTGTAATAAATTGATTTAATTTTTATCTGAATTTATAAATTAATTAATTTATAATATAATAACATAATAATGATTTCTGCAATAAATTGGATTAGTTTTTGTCTGAAAATACAAATTTATTAATTTGTCCCACTGTAGCTAATAATTATTCTATGCAATAATAAATCAAACAATAATAAAAATATGAAAACATAAAAAATAATAATAATGTAATATCATAATAATACAAAAATTTACCAATAAAATAAAGTACATCAAGTATTGTTATAAAAATATAACAAATGTAAAAATATAATAATAAAATTTTATAATAATTTATAACTAATAATAAAATTTAATGATAGTAATATAAAATTAATTTAAATTAGATTTAAAAAAAATTTAATAACCAGTACAAATCAATTAAATTAACCGTTTTATGACAAATACCGTTTAATATTGTTATTCTGTGGCGGTCGATAAACTCGATTTGGATGGCAAGCAGCAGTAATAATATGGCGATCGGTTGATCGGTATAGAAGTTACAAAATAAAAAAATTTAAAATTCTAATCTAATCTAAAATTATTTATTAAATTTCTTAATTAACGCTTCTTATAACTATCTGAAAAATATAAATATACAATATAGATCTTTTATTAAAATAATAATTGGTTCTAAACTCCAATGTAAGTCGATATCTAAAAATTTTCTATTAATCAAATATATTAAAATTGTATGTCACTACACTAAAATTAAATGAAATAACAGTTAAACCGACAAAATTGATGCACCCGATGATAATTAAATTATAAACAATCTGTTGAAGTGAACTTTAATTTAAAATATTTAAGAGCTTAACCCGCAATTGTTACACTATAATAACGCTAAGTAGACCTCTAAACATGAGTAAAAATAATGACTTAAATAAAGTAACCATATTGGAAATATTTTGCGTGTTAGTTGAATCTTAAATAAAATGGTTACAAAAAATGTTGGTTTTATATAACCGAACCACGGTAAACTAAAAAAAATTAAAACTTGCAACTTATAACCTCTCGTTTTTATATATCTTTTAACCTCTAACAACATACATAGTTTAATGAAATTACGAAAAGTCAGTAATAATAAATGATTTGAATTTTTTTTGTTGTATAGTACGAAGTAGCTAATTGCCAAAATAAAGTTAGGTTTTTATGGTAAAAATTTTAGGGTAAGATATATTTACACAGTAGACATATTAATATAGAAGATATACACGCATCTGTTTCATTTTCTAACCCAAAGAAATATATTAATTAGATGATAATGATTTTGTGTACATTGGTAACATGGTACAGCAAAGATGAGCACTTAAACTATTTCTGTGTATGTTTTTGCGTAGCTAAAATCTTTATGTCTAAGATGAATAATAAGCCGGGGAACTTTATACACAAACAATTGGGTGTATTGTTCGTTTAAAATTTGTGACTCATAATATGTACAGCGAATATAATAAAATTTATATTAGATATGCTAATTTTTAGTGTTTCTTCTATTTACCTTCTAGTTTTATCTATATAGTCTCAAAACTAAACAATCTTAACCCATTTTATATATTTATAACCTTGAAATAAATCATTTTCGCTTCAAGCTAAGCAACAACACGAATTATAGTTTTTTTTTTGGTTAGATCCAATGTTAATTTGTTGTCTTCTGCGCGACATTCGCGCAAAAGTTGAATGTCTTGTGCAATTTTTTATATCTAAAGATGTATGTGTGTACCAAAAATATACTTTTGGTTATTTTTTATATACGATGTACATAAGTATACATTTATTATATTGGCTATATTGAAATAAATAATAGTTTTTTTAGGTCAGTCCACAACAATGAAAATAATTCTATTTAGTTATAGTATTTTCTAGTAGTTATTGTAGAATATTTTTTCATATTTTATACAAAAATTTAATTTTATAAATATTTTGATTATTTATATGTACACAACAAATAGCTGGAAAAATATTTAAAATGAATATATCAACGATTTTTTGTTGTTGTATATATGTACAAGTATATATTGCAAACATATTTTAATATTTCAAATATTTTAAGTTTTAGTAAAAAATGTTATCTAATTTTTTTTTCTCTATTTTTAGGTTATGTAAAAGACTTCCGAGGTAAGTTAAAAAAAAAACAAGTTTGGACGGCGTTAAAAATATGCAAAATTGTTTCCTTTTTTTATCACATTGTACATAGTCATCGTTGTCGTCGAGTACTAGTAACATTGTAAGTAGTTCAACTACTCGAGACAAGAAGTTAAAAAACTTGAATATTTCCTATAGCATTATGATATTGAATCATAAAACTTGTAAAAAGCTTTTAACATAAAAATAAAATTTATTAAAAATAAATAACAACTTATTAAAAAAGATTTGGTTGGATCATAATAAAAGGTCATAAGTTTCAGTTGAATAATTTTCCAAACAAAACAAAAAACATATTCACAATTTATCTCCTCGTCTAAAGCTAAATAAACAGTAAAAAAGGTGGATTCCAAGAAAATACAATACCAAATCTCTCGTCTAACCTTTTCAACTTTTCATTTTTTTTTTTTTTTTTATTTATAATTTTCGAGAAATCTTTAGTCATTGCTGTTAGAATAAATTATATTACATACAAGATATGACTAGATAAGATGTAAAAACATCAATCAATTACTACTAAGATTAACCAAATATGTAAGACGTATTCGGAAAGATTTGTATATAATAACAAGGCAATTAAAAACAAGTAATATTACGTTATATAATCACATTACTTTGTAATCGCTAATCGCTACTGTTCAAGTCTCTTGTAATTAATGTCAATTTTCTGGTAGCGAAATAAGAGTTATTGCGTTGTATCTCTAACGTGTCCTAAGTACAAGAGGTCTAATTTAATGTCAACCCCCCAGGATAATGATTTTCTTAGTCTCCGTAGTCTGTATTTGAAAGCATTCTACTACAGCAGTGATGGCGAACCTATTTCCTATGTTGGGATAATTCTAGACAAACAAAATATTAGCATTGCACGGCGGGTCATTACAAATTGTTCACATATTAATATTAACTAATTCAAATAAATTTATCGATTATATCTAATTTTTCTGGATATGTAGTTTTTTTTTTGTGTCTGAACCCTTCAATCTTTTTTAGAGCCGAAGCCTCAACTCTTTCGCGGTTAGTTTTTAACGTCCTACTTTATGCCGTCACCTGCCAAATCGAGGACGCACCAATACAGGTTTGATTTTAAATCCATCTGCACATTGCATGCTTCCAGCCAGCCTGTACTGACATGGACGATGGATCGGGCCATGGATTCTGCACTCCAACAGGGGGTCATAGTTGTGTTCATCGTCATCACCGATTGTAATCAGGGACCTCCCGTCCCAAACACCGCAGTTTTAACCACTGCGCCAATTGCTCGGTATGAAATCAAATTAATACATTTATTTCTAAAGATAATTTACTAAACAAGCATGACCGAGGGTAAAAAAAGTTTAGGTCTGGTCATTGCAATCGCACAGGGAAATTTATTAGAAATATTCTTCGTACATTATTTGAGGCATTACCTTCATACAGTGCACCAATATATTTAAAATGCCCTAAGAAATTATACAAGAAACTTAATGTTGCTCTTGACTCTTGAGATCGATACACTTCCTCAAAAAGAATTTGTGATTCTATATTTCTTTTCATTTTAAAGCTTAATTCATGGCATTAATGATGGAATATAATCTCTTTTAAACGTACACCACGACTCCATCTAACACATCGCATTAAGAAATCTCACTAATAACACGAATAATGTTTGTTTTGGTCAATCGAAGTTGGTTTATTAGCATAAACAATTGACTTCAAATATCCCTACTAAAAATAATCCATTGGAGTGATGTTGCAAGATCTAGGAGGCCAATTCACAGGGCCATTTACTGAGATAATTTTTTAATTAAATTTTGTTTCTAATAAATCGCTTGTAGCGCTTTTGTATAGCTCGTAACATCATCTTGTTAATTTCATCGATATCGAGGTTTTCGAACAAATAATCTTTAATCATCGATTTGTAACGTGCTCCATTAATGGTTACATGCGGTCTTTGCTCATTTCGCAAAAATATAGGCCGATGATACCACCGCAGCATTTATAGCATACCATACAGATAATTTTTCTAAAATCCTAATAGTTGGGAATGTCGTGAAATTGATAAATTTCGATCCTCTCGTACATTCTCTTCTATGGCAGCAATCTTTTCTTCACTTCGTGCATTTCTTTGTTTTATTGGTGCAAAAAATGCAAATAATAATTATTCCAAATCTATAAACATTTCAATGAATAGTACGGTCAGGACGACGATTATGTAAACCATAAATAGCACGAAGTGCACGATAAATTTTGCGAACAGAATACTGACTTTAATAATAAGTTTTATCGCTCCACTTTACAAAATGTAAAGTCTAACCTTACTAAACAGGAATGACAATGACAGCTGCCAAAAGTGATATTCAATATGGCCGTAATCCCATCGACAATTAGGGCACTTTTATTGAAAAACCCTCTATATGAAAGTGTAATGCCAAAGTTGGTTTGTTTTGAGTCTTAGAAAGAAGGTTCTAAAGTTTATATAATTCCTGATGGATTTAACGATTATTGGGACCTGTTATTCCCGCTTCCAGATGTGAAATTGGACGAACCTTACTCAAAAATATCAATGGGTCATTCAGGTCATATCATTCAGGTTCGCAATCATTGATACCGCTACTTATCGATTGCCAAAAAAAATGACCTGATTTTCGTCACTATATAAATATTCGCTACGTAATTGATTGATTGATTTAGAATGTACGACCAAGCATTAAGCAGGATCTCCCGGAAAACGCCGGGCCTACCGTACACCCATTTTTACATATACTTGGAAGGATAAGATGGGATATTAGTTAATTATTGAGATCGACCCGGTTACAAACACCGTGACAGTCAATAGTTAATTAATTGTTGTGGGGTAGGGAAAGAAAAAGGTATGTTAGTAATGAGGGAATTCCCAGTAGCCAATATTCAAACTACTGTTAGTATAAGACAATCACAGTTTTATTGAACTGCTCTGCATTGTGTCATCTCTTATAATTTAAATAATAAATCCTTTTTTGATTACTAAAATCTATGATCGTTAGTTCACGATAAAAACCTAGACGTCAGTCTTTACATCAAAACAAAAGTTTGTTTACAAAACCATTGGAGAAATATTTAATTTCCCAAGTAGTTCCGAAAAATCAATATTACTATATAAAGCATCAGCAAATAACGTTACAGCTGCAATTTTACACAATTTTTTACTAAGCAATAAGCGCCAAAATTTGTTATTCAACCACATTGAAAGACTAGGAACAATATAATAAGTTTATTAGCCAAACAAAAACTTGTTGTTTTTTTCTTCAATAGGAATCAGACCTCACCATTGGTAATCCTTTCACAATATAACAAATTTCGTATAGAAAAAACAACATGCAATCAAAATCAACTTAGCCTATTCATTTAACTGTGGGAAAAGCTAAACAACAACCAACAGATAAAAACCCAGAAAATTTTATTAATATCCAGAAAAGCCACGAGTTTCTATATACAGAAATTAGAAATGGAAGAGCTTCTTCAAAAACTAAAAGAAATTGGAGGAAAAATCGTCACTCACAAAATATAGTAAAGATGGGGAGAGCCGAAAAACCAAAATTTATTTAGAAACTTAATACGAGCAGCTGGAAGAAAATCCAAAGCAATGTTCACACCACTCGAACGAAAACATGCATATAACAGAGCAGGAACAACGATTTCCGATTATTTACAAAAAGTTTATTGATGAGTTGCGACAACTCCACATTCCAGCATTGATTTGATCCTTTCACCAATGCACAAAAATCAAAGTTCTTCATCCAACCAAAGTATGAAAGGAAACATGTGTCGAAGCCTCAGATGATGACCAAGAGGAGTTGAAATATTTCACAATGGAGCATTATAAAATCATTAGAAGAGAATACACCAAGATAGCAATAAGGATGGCAACTGCAGAAGAAAATACATCAAGGATTGGCAAGGAGATGGATATAAAAAACCCATAGAAATACTCGTATTCTCTGGAGAGTATCTGAAATGGGGTCATTTCTCTGAAATCTTCAACTATCTGATTGTTGATAACCAGCAGCTATTAAATATCCTCAAAATAAATTTCTTAAAAACTCATTTAAATGGAGCAGTGGCAAAGCTAATTTATCATCTAGAAACTAACGGCAGATAATAATGCAAAAACCTGGATCATATTAAACAGCCGATACAACAACAAAAAGAAGATCTTCTCAACTTACCTAAATACATTGCTGAACTAAACAACCATTACAAATGAGTCGTCATTTGCAATTAGAAATATGCATGATATGACCACCGAGTGGTTAAGTCCTGGAAGTTATTCCTAATTTTTATTTTATTAAAAAAATTAGATAATAATGGTATTTGCGCTTGCTATCAAAAAAATCATAAACTGACAGGAGTCCAATTATATTACTACATAATTTATGTAGAAAGTACCTAGCAACAACACATAAAATTGAATGATTCAAAAATTCTACAAGATGCTAATTTGTAATGGACTGCACCATATCATTCATCATTCGCCAAACTCTAGGCAACCAAAATAATTTGGCTCAACATAAAAAAAAATTTAACCCGGGGCAAAGATGCGAATTTTCTAGCGACAAAGAAAAATGTGAGCAGCATTTTCAAAATACGTGTGAAAAGCAAGAAAATGGAACGTATCAAGTTGCATTACCATTTAAAGAAGAACTTTTCAAGGTGACTAAAAGAAATAAGCCGAAACATGAAATATGCGGATAAAGAACGAATATAGCAGCTTCATTGAAGAAAACATAATGATAGGTCATATATAGAAGTAATTCAAAATCAGGATGATGCGAACAAAGATTATTTTCTGCCACACCATGCAATGATGAAAGAAGATAGTTCAAAAACCAAGCTAACACTGGTTTTTGACGCTTCGACAAAAGCTTCAAATGGAGTCGCACTCAACGTTATAATATATGCTGGTCCAACAATACAACAAGACCTATTAAAAAGGTGGTCTATGGATCTGCGGCAATGAAATATTTGGCTCATAAGATTTCTCCTTCAGTTAGCACAAAATGATGATAAATAGTAACCTGCAGCAAAAAAGGCGCTCATTGAAGATTTTTATATCGATGACATATTATCGGGTGCAAACACGATAGCTCAAGCGTTATTAATGCTAAAACAATCCTGATAATCAAAGTTGGTTTTTAATCCACCAATATATACACACTTGTAGGTGTATCATATGCAGCATATACATATGATGTCTTTACTGTCCATTACAATTTCACTGCAACATATTCGAAATTATTACTCAGCCAGATTCAGATCAGATGGATCACTTGTAAGACTGAAGCGACTCGGGCCAGAATGCAAGTTGATATAAAAAAATACCAAGTTCTGGAGCATTGCGTGCATAGATATAGTTTTAAATGTGGACAAATACATACAATTTACCGCCTCTTCCAATATTAATTTTAAGAGATTCAGTTTTCAAATCAGTCTCTTTTTCGCGGATGACTTAATTAGATACTGTGGTTGTTTAACAACAATGTTTTGGTCAGTTAGGATCGATCACATTTCCAGATTTCTGCGATCAACTTAAAAGTCTCACTTAAAAAAAACGTAGATGTAGATGTTAAAACGTAGATGTCACACTAAAAATAATATTTCTTGATTTATGTAAATTTACAATTAATTGATTTACATTAGAAAGAAGGTCCTAGTTCTTTTTTTCATTTTAATATTCAATTCTGAATATAATTTATAGAAGTTCGATACCTTTTAGGGACTAAGTGTTAGTGTTAAAAATTGGCTATAAATGGTTTGCATTTTTTAAATGTGAAAAGTGTACATCACAGTGCTGAACTGTACAAAATTACAGTTAATTAAATTTTTATTTGTGTGTCTATCTATATGTTCATTGCGAGAAATCAAATAACATAAAACTTAGCGGCTTTGAGCTTAAGTTACAGTCTTGATAAAAAAAATTTCAAACAAACTAAAGTATCTTCTTTGTATGCCTTACGTGGGAGTTGGACTCGGACGGATGAGTATGAGAGATGATTAGTGAAATTCGAGAGACGTCTGTCATTTGGCAGATGCAAAGGTTACTTTAGGTGACTTTCGGTTGTCTAGAATAATACGAAAAACAAGCTCGGGATCGAATCTGATGGAGCAAAAATGAATTCGGTACGGAACAGCAATGGCCTGTAAAAACCGTTTATTATTATTAGTATTACAAAAATAGGAAACCACGAATAAAAAAGCAGAACTTTAAGAATTGTCACTTTGAATACGAACTAAGTAGTTGTTGTTGTTCTAGAATTGTTTTTTTAATTTTTTTAATTTAGAATAAATATGTATATCGGAGTCTCATTTAACAGAAACATCATTTATTAAAATTCAGCATTATGAATGCTACCTGTTAATCATTCAGGAGGAAATTCTATAAGAGGATTAAAAATAATAATTTAAAAAATGGCAAACACCATGAGGAACCTGGTAAATAAGAAGAAAGCATGCAACTTAAAACCATGAACGTTGAATCTACAAGTAATAATAATGAATACCCTGCTCTATGCAAATTAAATTAAGATTTTTAATAACAAAAAAGACTACAGTTACTCTTTAGACAATTACTGGACTTCAATTTTACTACCGGTGCCGACTTCAATGCAAAAAATATCTATTGGGAATCACAAATTATAACCCATAAAGAAAAAGCATTATTTGAAGCATGACGCACAAACAATTGCAAATTCCGCTCAGTATAAGCAACCCAACATATTAGCCTACTGGCATCTACTGGTATAAATAAAATAACAGATCACAGTGATTTCTATCTAACAAAAGGAGTTTGCGTTAAATTGTAAACCGAACTCGAGGTAACATTGCTATTTAACATGCTGCATGGATAAGTGGATCTATAAAGCACAGCGAATCTCTTAGGAATTAAACTTATCCAACAATTGATGCAATGAGCATTCTTATCGAAAGTCCCTATAAGTATAAATGGCCTCACTGAATATAATATACGAACACCGTAAATGACATGTAGCTCAACAGTTATATCGAATATACCGGTTGCATTCGGTAACCGACATATTGATTTGACTCAACATGTTGCCAACAGTTGGCGGACCTGAATGCGCCCAATGTCTTCCAATATCAATACAAAAAGATATCAATATTTATTGATTTATCAATCATAACAATTTTGTCTGGATTCTCAAAACCATAACATTATATTTTCACAAGGCCACAACATTACACAAAATGAAATCGAGCTAATCATAATAATAGTAAACAATTTTTGATTTACTTTTTAATCTGAAAATTAAAAGTTTACTTTCAACTATTGCGGTTTTGTGTGACGATAATGGTTTCTACGAATTCGTCTACATCACCGACTATGAAAGGCACATTATAAAAACTAAAACACAAATTTTATTTGATAAGTATCGATATAGTGTGAATTAAATATTTTTGTGAACTCATTTAATTAGTAATCGCGTTGTTCATGAGTCATGCATATATGTATTTTTATATTTAATTTTTTACCAGCTACCACCATATATGCTTCTCACCGATTGTGTATTTCACAATCAGCCAATTATAATAATACTATTTCCGCATTGTATGCGATGGATGTGTTCTAAATATTCGGAAGTGCGAGGTAACGTAAAAATTCGTTTGCGATGTCTATATTATTGGGATTTCCCTATGACTTCTTAAGTATCCTGATTCTTATGGACACCATTAAAATACTTACGTATATTATGTGCTACCCTAGTATTCAAAATGGATGTATCATTTATGTAATATATATTTTAATACATATTGCTGTTAATATCACCCAACGACATGTTATGTTATAACACAACATAATATAACATAATAATATAAAACACAACATGACTGTTAATTCTCATAAAAACATTAATCAAATTGTTTGGGCCTTGTTTATTTATCAATTTACACATACAGCAACAATACAATGCGTTGAACAATTAACATTTCTTTGTTGTTTGCATGGAAGCAGAATTTAATTTTGTTTGGTTTGTGTACTCTGGAATCGGTTTTTTTTTGTAAGTGAAAATTAACAAAAAATTATCCGTGTAAATATGTACATTATGTGTGCGCGAATATACTTTAGCTGAAAATTTCGCGAGGTCATTTGATAGATTTATTATGTGATATATATTTGTAACACGCCTCCAAAAATTTACTACACAGTAAAATAGTTGTAATTGGATACCATATTATCCAAATAAAACTAGGTGTGATGATATAAATCGGTCGTGTCAAAAACTATTTTTAAACAATTCTGTCAGCAAGTCTACACGTATGACTTATATATGGATGTGTATACATGCCAAATGCAAGTAAAATTATAGCTGTCTCAAATCAATTATTGTTTAGGATTTTTTGATGTGAATAAATAACTTCACAAATATTGCGTGCTTAATACATATCTGCTTGGTCATTTCATATCAGGTTAAAATTTCTTAATAATTGACTATATCCTTTAGATGTTTACATAAATGACTTGTTTAATTCATTAATTTCTAAGAATATGAATGTGCAGGTATAATAAAAAATGTGTGCTTACGTTGTCATGAAAATCAATTAAAATTTTTTGAAGTGCATTTAAATTAGAATGAATCGTTAGTTAGAGTTTGTAAGCAATCAATTCATTATATGTATAAAATAATAACTAAACTATGGTATAGAGGCCGTAATCGTCCCAGACCGAGTCTCTAAACATACCTTTTGAACTTCTTTTAACGAATTGTCAAACGACATCTTATATAGTAGTATGACAGCAATTTCTGCACTATAACTTAATCACAATCAGGCTCCATCGGTTTTCACGACAACACAGGTTTTCTTTTGTTCCTGTAAAACTCGGCCGTTTACTAAATTTATACTTTCAATTCAATACTTAATTTGTATAACTACGAAACCCTGATTTCATTCTAGAATTTTTAATTGATTGATTTATTTGGAATGTACGGCCAAGCATTAAGCAGGATATCCCGGACCTACCGTACACCCGTTTTTACATATAGTTGGAAGGATAAGGCAGGTTATTAGTTAAATTATCTAGATCGACTCAGTTACAGACACCTTAGCGGCCATTAGTTAAACAATTTTGGGGTAGGGAAAGAAATGGTATGATAGTAATGACCGAATTGGTCCAGTTTGCCAGTAGCCAAAATTCAAACTACTGTTAGCATAATACAATCACAATTTTACTGAACTGCTTTGCATTATATCATCTTTCATCAGCAACTCCAGTGTGTCATCAGGTGTAATCTGCAAATGTTCCCTGAAAACCAAATATATTAATGAACTAATTGCTCTTAACCATAAGCTGTAGTAAATTGAATTAATTTTCATCTGAAATTACAAATTAATTAATTCATAATCTAACATAATAATTTAATTTCTGCAAGCTTGTAATAAATTGGATTAGATTTTTTAAAAAATGATTAAACAGTACAAATCAATTGAATTAACCGTTTTATGACAAATACGTCCATTATCATTTTTCGAATTTTTAATATTGCATTTTTTTTCAAGAGAATTTGATGTGTACGGTACACATTAAATTCAGTGAATGAATAATTAAAAATAGTCATAAAGTATAATATGGAATCGATGATAAAAATATTTTGTGCACATTCATATAATTCGCTAACACAGTTAACACTACATTGACACAATGCAATGATATACAAGGGCAGTTCAATAAGTAGCCGATTTGAACATGAAAACACAATATGTTTTTCCATAATTTCATTTTGTTTCTTAACATAGCTTCCTTCTAGCTCCATACACTTGGTCTAGCGTATCGCCAAATTTTTATATTCCTTCATTTAGTGAAGTTTGGATTTGTATTAGTTAAATGCATTTAATTTTATTGCTTTCACAGTTTGTTAAAGATTTAGACTACCTATAGTTATTTGTTTATCGCGGAACTATGCGACTAGTTGCTGTAAGGGTTAAAAATGCCTGCAACTTGGTGTTGATTTAATTTTTTTTTGGTTACTGATAAATTTGGTGCCATCTTTTTTGCTGTATGTGAATGCAGGATTCCATTGATATTCGGTGGCTTTTGCATAAAAAAAAATTTGCCCTAATTGTTGTTCGATTTGAGGATCCTCGATATTTATCCTTATTACGAATTAGCCCACATTCAGCAACAACAACTGGGATCAGTCAATGCCAAACCCCTCAAGCAGCGTTATTATGCTGTGTCTCCAGCTGTTGAAGCTTAAATGTAGAAGGAAATAGATCCAATGTACTCACTAGGCGTAATAGAGGAAAGCATCGGCTCATGGAGCCCCTCGATGGCTATAGTACTCATGGCGGGTGGCAGAGTCCGTTTGTGCTTACGACTCAAACACGGTCAAATCGGTCACGGTTAATGATGCTTCTTACCCTTCGCCGTTCATCGATGGGTTGCTAGGGAGTCTCAATTTCCACCTTTAATTTAAAAGATGGTTTTTAGTAAATAAGACAGCTTCTACTGTGTCGGGACGACCTTATATTAGTATAGTGTTAAGCCTTTCGGACACTGCAAAACTCCCTAAACTATGTACCATCTAATACATTGCGTCATATCCCATGAGATATATACATACCCAAAAATTCGTATAATTAGATGACCTAGTAATTTCTGGGAGTACTTAAGGTAGACCTATCCAAAGTGGCGACCATTACTGCTTATCTTACCCCAAAAACGGTCGACAGCTGAGAAGATTTCTGGGTATATATCTGGTTAGTATCGCTGATTCATTTATCAATACACAAGGTTGGCAACACCACTTACTAATCTCATAAAAAAAGCGAAAAGAAAAGTAGAAGTATTAGAAGTCTTTTAAGCAATTAAAATTAGCGGTTTCGTCATGCCCCGTCCTGTGCAATCCCGATTGGAATAAAGGTTTTTTCGTGCAGTGATGCTACAACGACTGGCGTGGGGTTCGTTTTATTTCAAAAGTCTTCCAGCAGTCTATTTCAAGACATTTCATTCCACACAAATCACAGTATGGATTGTTGCGTCAGTTGAATTGCCTGGAAGATAGCTAGATCCAGCTGTCTAATGCTGACTGATTAATCGTGGCTCAAAAGATATTACGCGAAAATTTACGAAAATTTCATGAACGAAATTCGTACGCGTATAATCTTAGAAATCGCACACGCAAACTAACTGCTGGACTTGGTTATGCATGATTGCCCCAAAATTTAAGAAAGCTTTCAATAAAGAACCCGTCGGGCTCGTAGATTATAAACTGGTAGATGAGAAAGGTGAACAACTGGGCACTTATCATCTAAAGAATATCAAATCATAATTACCTAACCTCATATTTCTATTAAAAACGAATGACAACTACTGGCCAAAATTATAAAAATCACATTAAATGTATTTCCTGCACCCAAAGACGAGTAAGGCCATGAGGAGAGGAAGTGATATTTTCGAAAATCAGGCTTTAGGCCACAAAAAATAATTAAAACTCTGAGACCAATGTTGTAAATGAAGGAAGAAAATAATATAGAGTAACATTATCAGTGAATCTCCTTTCACCAATTCATTTTTTTAACTTTAGGAAGTAGTCACTAGTGGCTAGATATGGAAAATCTTCTGGATGCGAAAGCAATTCGTATCGCAATTCATTCAACTTCTTTTGAGTTTTCATGTGAGTTGTCATGATGAAAATCAATCTTTTCTTTGCGCCAAATTTGTCCGTTTTTTCTGTTTTTTAACGTTCAATTTGTCAAGTAATGCCACATAATAATCTCCTTTGATTGTTTTTTTGTGTTTTAAGATAGTCGATATGAGTACCACCTTGTGCATCCCAATAAGCAGTCGCCATAACCTTTCCAGACGATTCAACCACTTTTGCCTTCGGTGCACTTGAACCAGCTTCAATCATTCTTTCGATTGTTCTGTTGGTTCATGAGTGAAAAATCCTTATTTCATCAAAGGTTATGAGTCGATGTAAAAATTCATTTGGATTACGTTGAAACATGGCCAAATATTGCTTTACAAACACGGCACCCATATTTACGTTGACAGCTATCTCATGCACTTTCACTCATTGATCTTTCAAAACGATATCATGAATTTTTTGTATCATTTATGGGATTGTCGCTTCTTTTGGTCGACTAAACGGTGCTTATTAATTGCGCTTGTAAGACCACGTTAAAATTCTGCAAACTAATAAACCACAGATGTTTTCGATGAAGCAGATATGCCATAATATTTATCAAGCTTTTCCTGGGTTTCTTTCGCGGTTTTTTCTCGCAAAAAAAAGTTCAATCACTGAGCAAAATTCCTTTTTATCCATTACCAGCGTTTCCTGATAAATGGAAAACCTAAAAAATTACACCAATCTTAAAATCTGGAAAAAAAGACAATATTAGCACGTAATATTGAGGGATTCCGAAAATATCATCCATTCGAGTTTGTTGCCTGCAATACTGTCAACGTTAAACCGGCACGCAATTAATCTATCGGTCAACATTAACCTTGTAGATCTACTTCAACTAATTAAATAGAATTCACTAGTAGTCATTAATCAAGTTGCAAACACCACCAAAAAGATTTAAAAAAGAAATAAAAAATTATTTTATAAAGAATGCTTACAATTTGTCATTCACATCATAATTGGCAATTGGAAATCCAAAGCAATCAAAGTTACTTCTGGAGTGCAACAACGATCACTCATTGTACCTTGGATATTTAAAATCTTCATTGACCGCATCACAGAGGTTATAAAAATTCAAACATAATTATTTATGCAGATCAACATTATCCGTACTATTAAATAAACCTACGACACTGACATATTACAAGAAGATATCAATCGCGTCAGCGAATGGTGTGACCGAATTTCATTGCTGCTAAATGACAATAAACGCTAAATTGGAGTACCCGGGTGTGATTACGGGATACCATTTCATGAAATAAATGGCCCATTTACCACCATATAAAACAAGTTTAAACGTCCTAAGTATTTTTTTAAAATTATTTAAATACTTGAAACTTATAAATCGATATAAGGTGCTATTAAAAATTTTTATAATACGTATAAAAATCATAGAAACCAAATTTTTGCTTCAACAGAAAATTTAAATTCTAGTCCCTTCACAGGTCGAGAAAACGATTTTTGAGATATCAATGGCAATACCATTTTAAAAATGTTGGAATTATTCAGAATAAAATAAAGGGTGTCTCATTTCGAGATGTAAAACTTTAAGTTGACAACACTTTTAACAGGGACACTCGATTTGACAGCTGACAGTTGATTTTTGGTTAGTTTGGTTTGCCCTTTCATAGTGAATAGACTCACGCCAAAGCAACGTTTGCAAATTGTTCAAATTTACTTGAAAATAATGGTACTTTCCATGCAAAATTTTCTTCAGTGACGAATGAAGCTCAATTATTTAGATACAATTATTTGTCTAAAAGAAACATTTGATGTGCAATTAATAAATGGACCTGTCAACCGGCCACCGTTTTCTTATGATTTAACACCACTGGACTATTTTTTATTTTTAAGTATTGGATGTGGGAATGAGTTCCCGCTGTTTTTACTTAGATGTCGTTAGTAACTCTGCCTTCTTCATTTTATTTAATCGAGCAATGCATGTTCTTTGAAGGTTAGATGTCAAGCTTCAATAATCACTAGTGACATTTGTTCAGAACATAAACAACAATTTTTTGCGTTTCATTGAAAATGTCGAATTTTGTGCCAAAAAAACAGCATTTGCGGGAAGTTTTACTTCATTATTTTTTGTTAAAGAAAAGTGCGGAAACGCATAGGTTGCTCGTAGAAGCTTATGGTAAGTATGCTCCATCGAATACAACCTGTAGAGACTGGTTCCGATGGTTCAAAGATGGTGATTTCGAAGAATCACCATGCCAGACTGAAAAATTATTGGCAGAACAGTTGAATGTGGACCGCTCTACTGCATTGGGATTCGTTCGCAAGTTCGGAAATCGGGTCCCACACGAATTGAAACAACGGGACAACGAACGCCGAAAAAACCATCTTCGAACTCTTACTTCAACGCCAGCAAAGAAAGGGTTTTTTACATCGGATCATCACTGGAGATGAAAATTGGATTCGATACGACAATCCGAAGCGCAAACTATGAGTGAAATCACTCATCTACGCTGACAAGACAGAGACTATTGAACAGTAAGAGCATACAATTATCTTTCAAATAAGTCACATTCGCGGTCATTAAAATTATTTTTCGGTGGTTTATTTAAATTCAAAGTTCTATACCTCGAAGACCGATTATTAACCAATAATTAAAAAAAAAAAAAAAAAAAAATAGAAAATTATAATAAAAATATATACATTGGAAAATTGTGGTAAAAAATCAACTAATATTTTAAAAATACTTGTTATAAACATTTAACCATCATCATCATATACATCCATCCATAAAACGTAATTTTAAAATTTTTAATAAAATAACGAAACAATGTGAATGTTCGCTACATGGGGTCAAAACAAAAATTCTGGTGTATAAACCAAAAAATTACTCATCCTGATTTACATAATATATATTATATATATATATATATATATATATATATATATATATATATATATATATATATATATATATATATATATATATATATATATATATATATATATATATATAATATATATATATATATATATATATATATATATATATATATATATATATAATATATATATATATATATATATATATATATATATATATATATATATATATATATATATATATAATATATATATATATATATATATATATATATATATATATATATATATATATATATATATAAACAATATTATCAGTAAATCATGTTGTACTTACCTCAGTTTTTCGGAAAAATTAAGTTGGTTATAATAGTTGGTTCCCAGTCATTCCTAGTGTTCAATCGGGCAAAAATGATAAAAAATATCGCGATATATTTTATCACTGTTGGCATAAAACGCACTCATTTATCATACAAAAAAATCAAGATATTTCTTGGTTTTTTTTGGTTACAGCTGTCAATGTTATATTTGAATTGTCAAAATATTTCGTTACCGTTGTTGTGATTTTTTGTAAATACTATTGTTATTTTAATAATTTAAATTTGTTTTTGTGTTTAACATTTAAACATATACGAGTACATATAATAATTTTGTGTTTAAAAAAATCAAGAAATTTCACTAAAATTTTTTTAATTTTATTTATAATCACAAATGATTGATAAAACTGTCAATAACTAAACCATGGAATTATTATTACTTATATTCACGAATTATTAAATAGTTTGTTAGAATTAATTTGAATTAGAATAATTTTTACACCAAAAAATTAAAAAAAGCTAAATTTAATCTAAACATCGACGAACAACGCTCAATATGTAAAAAATATAATTTTCTGTTGATTAAATAAGGTCAAAATAGGTTTTTTTTTAAATTTAGTTTTTAGTTCAATTATTTAAAATGACTACTTTATTACAAAATTTTATACAAAATTTTATACTACTTTATACAAAATGATGCCGAAATTTAAATGATGTCATGGGCCGAACCATCATCCATGTCAGTACAGGCTGGCATGGAGCAATACTTTGCGCAGATGGATATTCAAAAACGCGAACCTATATTCGTGCGTCATCGATTTGGCTCTCGTTAGCGTAAAGTAGGACGTCATTAAAATAACCGCGAAAGAGTTGGGTGAGCTTCGGCCCCAGAAAAGATTGTAGGAATTAAAAAATAAAATTTAAATGATAAGCCTTATCGAAAGTTTAACACTGTAGTGGATTTTAATTACTGGTCAATTACGATAAACCAATTTAAGAAGTACACAGTAAAAAAATTCCTTTGAATTTTATACATTGTGAAAAAAGTGTGGGCAAAAATGCCATCACTTTGCATATAAATTTAAATCAGTATGTAAAATTACTTTTTTATTGTAAAATTAATTTTTTCGGTTTGTTTAATTTTACAGACATATGTATTTTTTATGCAACCATTTTATTTAAAATTACATTAAAAATGTAATCTTAAACAAGTTGTATTTAAAATTCAACATTTTGACATTTAATTTTACAAGCAAAGTGAAGTAAATTCTCGATAATTGGCAATGCAAAATTACACAAACTATGTATTTTTAAATAATGGGAACGTCAGAAATACGAGATAATTATTGCTATACAAAAAATTATTTTCATGTATTAATACTGAATTTTACTATTGAATTTTACATGAAATTAAATGCTAGTTTACAAAATGTAAATGTTTTTTTTTTTTTCAATTTGTATGTAAAAAAAGGAAATATTTATTTTTACTATCACAGTAGAAGTAAAAAATCGGAATTCACTTTTTTTAAAACAGTGTTTTATTTTATTAAATTTAACTGTTTTTAAATAAAGTAAGTCATGAGTATTAGGAATGATTTTGCACTATTATCTATAAATCACTACAACATTTTTCCTTGATGAATATAAGTCTTAAAGTTAAAAATTAATTCGAAAAGAAGCCAGTCTTCTGAAGTTAATTGCGTTACTTCGGAGCTTTTGTTATTTAAAAAAATAGAGCTGACTTTCTGTCATTATACTATTAGTATGATCAATGTCTAACGATTGGAAAATAACTGCATTTCTTTGAGTTTGCTCTAAATTCGAAAATTTTCGTTAGATATGGTTAGAGTGCAACTTCTTCTTGTTCGGTCTGTGATTGAGCATGAGTAGTTATACTAATTTTACTATAATATTAAGGTTATATTAAGGTTTAATTTTAACGGCATTATTTATATTGGAAATGTAAGATTTTGTAACAATAAGACTGCTCACTTATTACCGCCACATTTGATTTACTTTTGCTGTAACCAATTGCAACCTAAACAATAAGCCACTCATTTTTATGGTTAGCAATCCTGTTTTGAACCTTAATATGCACTTTAGCAGCTTAATATGCACTTAAATATGCACTTTAGACGTGATTTGGTTGAAACGACCTCTTGTAGTTCATTGATAAAAACCTACTTGTAAAATTTTGCAAAACTCGCTCTGTAATGATTAAATGCCTTTTAAAGAACCATTTATACCAATGTCTACCAGATAGTCCATTTTTAAATGAAATTGACCTTATTGATAACGCCACACTATCAACTAGTTTTTGTTATTTGTTTGCTGACAACTCATTAAGTAAGGCTTTCCTCTTTGCTTAAGATGGTTGGTGGTCCATTTTTGTTGAACGTGGATTTGCCTGACACTTTGTTTTGAATTAAGGTTTTAACAATAATAAATTTACTGGGTGCGTAGTCTGGCATTCCTAGTTTCACAGCTTCATTTGCTTCGTGATAGTGGGCTATATAGTTTTTACTACTCTTCATATCTAAATTAAAACTAAAATAAAACATTTCTAACTATCCGACACACTTGATACTTATTATTGGGGTAATATAGTCATATTAAAACTTGTACACCAATACCTCGGTTTGCGCATTGGGGCTTGACAAATGTTACGCATTCGAAAACTTCACGAAACGAAGCATAATTTGCCATATACTTACAAGAAACTGTAAAAGATCGGTTCTAAAACATCAAATAGATGGAAATAGATCCATAATGAAATTCTGGTGAAACCTCAGCTCATTTTTTTTTAATTTAAATAATTTATTGATACAAAAATATAAATAAAAATTTCAGATGTAAATAAAAAAAAGGTTAATCAAATATAATTATGGGTGAATTCAGACAAATAAAACCAGAGACCTAAGAATAAAAGTAATCACACGATTCAACAACCCTAAATATAGGAGCATCTTCATAAGCTTATTTGTGTCATCCAAAACAACCCAATTTGTAGTCCCAATCTCCCTATATCTATCTGTATCAAAGTCATCTCTCAAAGCAGCCTTAATCTACTGTCTGCAATCCTGTTTCCAAATAACTCTTGAATGCTGCAGTAAAATTTTTCGATTGCTTGAAAAACAGGGTCTATTGATTAGCATAGGCTAGAGTACGCGTTTAATTTTGAAGCGAATACGACCCTGAGTCGTATTCCAAAACTATTAACAAATAAACTCTAGACTTCTTAATAGATCACTTGGATTACGTGTTTTTTTGATAAATTCAATTATTGCATCTGAAGATGGGATCAACTTGATTGAGTCAGCTAATGCCGACTCCAACTTGTTATAAAATGTCTTGTCATGAATCATCACTATGGTTTGGGCTAAATTTTCTAACCATTGCACTCTTGTGCTGTGAATTATAAGTTATTCCTTTTAAAAGGAGAATACATAAGTTATTTAAACCATAAAGGGATAAATTGTTTGAATGTTTATTGCCACTAATTGAAAATTTTGAGACTGACATTATCATCTCATCTCGGCCCAGTTTTTGTCTCGTTAAAAGGTTCATGAGAAGTGTTCCTATACTGAAAAATCAAATGCCTCGTAATTGTTTGTTGTTTTTTAGGTTCTGGCAATGCTTCAGCTGTATAAAATGATAATCCATTAATGTCAAGAACGTGTGCACTGTAATTATTTCCAACTCTTCCTTTTTGTTTATTCGCTAACTTGCTCAGATGTGTGAACAACGTATACACCATTCCGCTAGTTTTATCACTAAAATTCAAATAATTTTATCGTTTGAAGTATCATTAAAAGTTTTTATCAAGATGCCAGTTCAGTTCATTAATTTCTGTATCTCCGCATTCCGTATTCCGGAATCAAAATCCCTGTTATCGTCAATATCAATTTTACTTTCTTTTTCTTAGTATCCATTTTACTTCATTAGGTCCTCATTTGTCATATCTACGTTAGCATATAGAAACTTTTTCTGTACCCACAACAAAATTTTTATTTTTAGTTCAAATTTTAAAGATAGCCCCAATTGTTGATTAAAACTAACAATTAAAAAATCAAGATTTTCTCTGGATCAGTAATCTTTAATTTAAGGTTTACAACAGTTACGCCCAATCTTGAAACAACATTGTCGTCATCCAATCCTTTTTATTCCATTTCCAATGCATTGCAGGTTACTGTTATCTATATTTTTCATATAGATGATGATTGATATATATCAGTATCGGTTTGAGCTTGTAATCTCTTTTCCAATTTCCCACAAGAAATAAAGTGATCCTTGCTTTTGCTACCTTATACCAGAATACAGATTTCTGTTCATGAGAAACAAACCTGCTTCATCATTCAGCGGCAATATCAGCATTTTCGTTTATTACTTTCAAAGCAACATTGTGCCAGTTACAACGTTTCATGAACTTATCAAATCAACCATGACTGACTCGAAATGTGGGATCTTAACGGGGTTCTGATAGAGTTATCTTAAGGTTTGAAAAAGGGTTTGAGCTTTTTCTTATAAGATGAGATGACTCAAAAGTAATTTGTTCACTTTGACCCGTTACAACGAAATTTAAGCCTTTACACATAGATTTTTTTTTAACGCAAAGAAGATCAAATGTCAAAGCAAACTTAATTTTAGTATGAAAACAAAGCATCACGCCAAGTGGACAAACGCAAATCAAGACTCGCGCAAATCGAGGTATTGGTGTATTTAATCAATTTAGTTGGAAGTATTTTTTTTATTTTTTAATTTGATTTTCCACTGAAGGAAACTAGTACATTTACCTACAGAAAATCGGAACCAATTCCATCCTGAAAGCTGTGTAGGGTGTGAATTATATCATCACATGAAATAGTTGGCATGCAAATGAGAGAATAATCACAACATTACATTTCAAGAATTTTTCTAGGTAGGTCTAAGTTACTTAGGTCTCTATTTAAAGCATAGACACTTTGAAAAAAACACATTCGTTAAATAATAAATATTCTCAGATTAAAAATTTGTAAAATTCATTTATGATATGGATAGGTGGTGGTCTGGTTTAGTACTGGCTACTACCAAAATAATTTTGAGTTATTCCGTGACCTGATCATTTACAACACAAGTAGATACAAGTTCAGATAAACATCTACAGTAAATTGTAATAACTTCTAAGATGAATCAGGTGGAATTCTTCTTCGTTTTAATACTAATGAAATTCAATGTAGCTTCATTATTGCGATGCCTTTTTATCGTAATAAATTATTCAAATTTAGAGATGGCATGCGCAACAATGCTCACTTCTCAGTACCGATCTGTATGAAATTTTGTGCTAAGTTCTGTTAAAAGTAAATTAAAATCTCGTCAGATCATTGCGTCTGAATGCTATGTTAGATTATAAGTACGCTTTATATATTTACGAAGGCAGTTCAATAAGTAGACGAACTTTGGAGATTGCTCCATAGATCACCGAATGTAAATAATTTTTGCGTGAATTACAATCTCTTCGCACGCTACATTGTTGGAGCGATATGTCATTTAATTTTTCTTTGACAGCTGTAAAAAGCGAATAAGTTCTGATTCTTCCACAATTGTTAGAAATAAACTGGTATAGCATGTCTTTTTAGAATCAAAGATGGTTTGTTATCTGGCCCACATCCGTCCCTAAATTTTTGTGAGATATTGGTATTGGTAAATGAGATATTAGTATTGTTATATGCAAACCTGTCGCGGCACTGAGTAGAAAAGATGCCACTGTTTGTGTCCGCGGTAGGCATATTAGAATTTTTATTTGAAAAATTAGATAGCTTGGAAGAGTTGAAACTTAGTTCTAGGTTTATGGATGCTTTAACTTCAAGGTTAATTTCTCGGCTTAATTTGATTTTTTTAAACAGATTTCTTGAAAACCCAATTTAAACAAAAGTCCCGTTTGTTCTTCCAAATGTGCTATTACTACTTTTATGCGATAAAAGTGCTATTATCGCATATGGCATATATACCATCTTATTTAAACGACTATTGAACAGTCACGTCTCATGAATTTTTTAAATTTGTAATATTCCATAGATTCCGAAAGAGGCTTCACTATCAAAGGATTTAGTATACCATGTTATTCGCAAGAGGCAGCACGAGCAAAGTATGCAGTATGCCTTTTTTTAATTTGTTGTTGTTCAAGATAGTAATAACAGAAATGATGATCGTTGTTTAGTGTATTTATGTACAATTAGAATTATTCGCACTCGATATTCACAAAATATTTTATTTATATTTTTGACACTGCGATAAACAACTAGCGGCATAATCAATGCACTAGGGCATAGGTGTAAAACATACTACTTTCCATAAGATGGCAGCATTTTCTTTTGTCGCATAATCTTGACATTCCGACATCATCTATTGAACAATCGGTGAATATCGGTTATTTTCATTTTTTTGTTACCGAAAACCAGTTTAAATTTATGAGTTGATCATTAAACCATGGCGGATGAGTTTTTGACGCCTGACGGAATAACCGTTGCTTTGGAACCTAAACAAACCTAAGTTGTCAGTTTTGTTAAAATTATATGTATAATGTTGATTATAGACAATTTTTTCGGTATAAGATCAGTTAATACAAATATAAGTTTCACCAACTTGTGATGAACGTCATTAACGATAAATGACGAGTGATTCTATTACTTTAAACAAATCAGCTTCGTTGGTGAAAATCATTTATAAAAACAGCCCACGTTCATTAGCAATATTGATTTGGTCTAAATTAAAACTATAAGCACAGTGTCAACGAAAATATATTCTTCGTCTAATTTGATATGATGGCTAGGAGGAGCTTTCGATGACGTTTTATTAACATTTTGGTATTAAATGTGGCAGACTCCACTTAATACTTTGTTTTGATTTAACACATCGCTTTCCGAGGTCTTTCTGCAGTCGTGGAGTCTATATCTGAGTCTCTTATTATGGTATTACATTGACTGTCTGCTGGTATTTCGTAAAAAGGATGTTTTTATAAAAGATTAAAGAGAGAATTTTAAAGGAACTTAATGTGTTGGTGGGACTGTTAAAAAGAATATCATGGGCAGACTCCTTTAGAATTAAACAAAGGAATATTATAAATGTCATGAATATTAAAAATCAATGTATTCACGTTTAAAAGCTATTCGTCGGGAAATTTAAAATCAGTTTACAAAATCCGCTCATGTAGAATTTGCAATGGAATGACCCTAAATAATATTGATTGAAACGATACAATGACAAAATCTGTATCTTATTCTACATAGGTAACATAAAATGAATTTGACTAATTTTAAATATTACTACAGGCCATGATTATGAATTCATCAAAAAATGTCTTTATGTACGTACATACTTATGTTTTTTGTGATTCTTTAATTGTTTCGACGCAATTTCCATTTGATGCTAAATGTAAATTTGTGGCTACAAATTTTAACATTTTTCCTATGGTGTAATGAACTTATTACACACAATGAGGTGAGTTACAAAAAAAAAACTTGAAATATATCATTCGCTGATGGTGTCTAGACATCTATTAATATATACGTTTAATTAAATATTCATGTTGTCAAATAATTGTTTATCAGATTGTTTTTTGAAAGCCATAAAACGACAATAATGATGGATACTATATTTATAGGCGAGTCCGCGTTTTTATGAAAAAAACATTAAAATTCCGACTTAACATTTTTAAATAGCATTTCTTATCTTCAGAATAATTAAATTTCATTTGATGATACTGAAATACGTAGAATAAACGTATAGAATAGAATACGTACCTTAGAATAGAACCAAGTAAAATATGTTAGGTTCCTAAACTGTACTGTTAATTATTGTATTATCACCAACATTTCGTTACTGTAAAGCTGCGTCAATTGTTTATGGGAATAAACTTAATTATAGGAATGGTGTGGAGAAAGTAGTGCTCTCGCTTACATAATTTCAGCTTCCGTTGGATTCAACATTTTTGTTTTAAATTTGTCGGTTCTAATCCGATAACGCAAATTCAGCGGTCACTAGCACATACCCAATAATTATATCGTATCAGTATATCTACATCTTGCTGCTGAACAACTACTAAATTTATATTATAATGAAAGAAAAAACACTTCTTTGTTTTATTTGGCCCACTTTGCTTTTACCTAATTTTTTTTTTACTGTTTTAGTGATTATTTAGAACTGAATAGCTACTGGATGGAGTATCGAATGTATCGCGGGACTGAATACGTTCAGTGCCTAAAGAAAACAAGCAATTACAAGATCCTGAGTTCGATTCTCACCATTGACCTACAAATTTGTGTAATCAAACGCTCATTAGGCGGACCACCTGAAACGTTCGATAATTTTTAAAATTGCCAATCCGAGCATTACTGCGCACAACACTAAAATCTGAATAATTAAAAACGATAAAATAACGATACGCACTTTAACGTTAAATTGGAGACCTCACTACTTGTATCAGTATTCATTCTTGGCCATAAGTATTTTAAAGATACCTATTAGTTTTCACGTTGCACGTATATGCCTGGATGTGATAGTCTGTGTAAAAACTTTCAAAAATGTCCGTCGTATGTTGTTCAGGGCCAAGGGTCGATATTTGCCTAGTGATGTATCACAGTCTCACACCAAACTTGGTGCTTCATGTCTGGTAATTTTGTTTTGTGCATTTTTTGCGGAGTCGTCGTCACACGGATGTTACAATAGGGTGGCAGCGGCAATGACCTTGATAAAAGATGCTTTGCAATCTTCAGCTCTAGAAAAGTTTATTCTATTTTTGCCTTTTTTAGTAATGTGGCCATTATAGACGATAAAAGTTAGGCTAAGCTTGGTATAAAGGGGTGGTATAATATACTTCACCATACCTTCAAACTAAGGATATAAAGATCGCAATAAGGATATTTTCTATACATGAAGAGTAAATGTCCAACTCTAAAAAGGTTTAACTTCGTTAAGGAATTGTTATGGATCTAGGCCGAATTCCTAGATATGGATCTCGGACGAATTCCGAGAATTTTACTGTGTGGCATTCGTGTAAACTCGAGAACTAGAGTGGCACTGGCAAGTTTCAACGAAAAACTATGTATGTGTGGGATATGATATCTATCTGAAACTGTCACAGTATTAAACTGTCGATATAGCTCCACAGGAGGTAGCCAGGCTTTGTCCTTTTTTGTAAATATGTGCCGGTAGATTCTGATATATAGATGTAAGGCGTTGTATATGTACCCCTTGCACAACATGCATTTTAAATAATAACACCCGAGTCGGGATATAATAACAAGCTTTCCAGTGATTTGGGGGCAAATATGTCGTTTTGTTTGGATTGTCGTCTGTGGGAATCAGGTTTTGCATGGTTTGTTGCAGTTGTGAAAGAGGATATTCGATGAAAAACTCACCTATAAGTTTAATGGTTGGTCCAAAAAATACGAAAATTTCAACTAGTAAGCACTTTAGATCTTTTTTCACTGAGGCTCAGATGCCAAGTAAATCGACATAGATTTCCGAGCTCCAATTAATTGTATTGCCTCGGCCTCGAAACAGACTTGATCTGTCTGTGGAAGCGTTCTACCACTTCATTGGCTTGTGGATGATAAGCGGTTGTGCGTATCCGATGTGGGCCAAAGAGTTTTGTTAATTCAGTGGAAAGTTTAAACTCGAATTGTGTCCTTTGATCAGTGGTTATGTGGAATGGAACCACGTATCGTGATACGTTGTCTGTTTACAAAAAAGGTGGCGATAGTAGCTGCAGTCATGCCGGACATACAGGAAGCTTCGGGCCAACGAGTGAACCGACCAACACTGGCGATACACTTTAGTTCTTTGTCAGGATAAACATGAATTAGTGCATTAATTTACTTCCATTATACATACGGTTTACTTCCGTAAAGGTTTTGCACACGATTTCGAAACCTGGTACCTTAAAAAGTTCTAGTGTCTGTGCTGAACTAGTGTGACGTCTAGAACTAAAAAGTAAATTCAAAAGTTCTAAGTCTGCGTTTTAAACAGTGTGTGGTCGGGAGAGTGTGTCCACGACAACATTTTCGGAACCTTCTACAAAAAATTGACTAATATATTCCAATTGGTGTGATTGCCGTGTAATGCGTTCAGTTTTAGACTGGATTGCTCGAGTCAGTGGCTTATTGTCGGTGTTAATGATGAAATACCGACCTTCGACAAAATACCTAAAATGTTTGATTGATTGGTATATTGCGAATAATTCTCGATCGAATGCAGAATATTTCTTTTCCGCATCCGAAAGTTTTTTGGAGAAGAATGCCAAAGGCTCCCAATGCTTGTTACTGTACTGCTGCAATACTGCTCCGATAGCACTATTTGATGTATCAGTAGTAATGCTAAACTGTGTGTTGCTTAGTAGATGGCAAAGAAGAATTGCGGTTGCTACAATTCATTTTCAATGGGCCAAAATGCGTTGTAGCAGTCCTCAGGACAAAACAAGTTTTGGACCGTCTTGGGCATTCTTAGTTGTGCAGTCAAGTTTGAATGATTTGAAGTTAGTGTTTCAGTAAGCTTTGGAATAAATTGGTGGTAGTAATTTACTATACCGAGAAAGCGCTGAATGGTTTTGATTGATGAAGAAGCTGGGAGTTCTCTGATGGCAGTAATGCGATCATCGCACACATTTGACTATCTTGATATGAACATCAAACTGAACTAAAATATTTACGTATGCATTTTTATAAATACAAATTCTAAATATGTAACTCAAAAACGTCTAAAGTAGCCCGCCATATTTGGTAATTGTCATATTAATTATAACGTCAATCGAGTTTATGAAAATTACTAAAAATATTTTGTAAGTGGTTATACATCACAATCCAAACTACCTATTCGTCTATTCAACGTTTTCTTTGTAACACATTTCTAGGATGAATAAACTTATAATACCAAAAATTGCATGTATGTACATGGCTGTACATATAAACATACAACCCATTGAAGCCACCCTTAATTTGCATGACTGGAAAAACAATGTGAATCAACTTACAGATATTTTTTATTTTATACTGCGCTCCAAAAAATTTACAGATTGCGATTAAATATGGCAACACAGAATCAAACTAAAAAAAAAAAAAAAAAAAAAAAAAAAAAAAAAAAAAAAATCAGAAACTATTAAAAGTTAACAAAGGAAAATTTAAATATTATTTATTTTTACAGATTTTTCTCTAAGTACACACACATATACATATATAGCATTTCAGAACATAAAGCAAATGAAAAAAGGAAAGAGGAAATTTTTTCAGACAAAACGGGAAAAATAATAAAATTTATTTATACAAAATTAAAAAGAGAAACGAACGAACAGATTAAATTTTAATTTAAATAAAATCTTTAGCATTTATGGAAATAACCTTAGACTAAACATAATTATCTAAAAAAAAATATACATTGGGATCAATGTACTTTACTTACGGAAAAACACTGTAAAAACAAAAAAAAACTGAATATTATGAAAATTCACTAATGACGGTAAATTATTATTGTGTTTATTTAGTAATGAAGGCGCCGTGACAGTTTTTTCATTTGGGGGTGAAAAAAAAACAACAGGAGTTAAGTGGAAGTATCCGATTTTATAGTTTTTCAGTTTTATAATAGAGGAAATTGACTTGTTGAATATGTATAGTTTTTCGTTATGAAAATTTGTGTAAACAATAGATTATTGTTTGGTTTTATAGCTTGTCTGAAGATTATTTTTATTATTATTATTTTTGGGATGAATAAACAATAAGCTCGAGCTTTTTTGTTGACTGTGAACAAAGGATTTTATTTTTTAAAAAGCTTTGCATTTCCATTCAATATTGGCGAATTAATTTTGTTTTTTGAACGTGTTTTCAAAAACTTGAGATTATTATATGAAAGTTTTATTGGGATAATTTAAGTTGGTTCAGTCAACTTAAGTGTTTGGAAAAATAAAATGAAAACTATTATGAATTTTTCAATTCATGAACTTATTTTTAGTAAAGAATGAATTATTTGCAGTTAGTACCTAATTGACTTAAAAATGTTGTCTTTCTATCCCCCAATGGCTATGTTTGGTTTCAGATTTTTTGTTTTCTCAGAAAATTTTAGACAGTTAATAGTTATTAACATGTAATTAAAAACAGCAAAATTCAGGATGCAAATTTAATGTTAGGCTTCCGATTAAATTGGGAATCCTATTTGTCTTAAAATTTTTGAACAAAAAATGTAAACCTAAACTAGTTTAAAAATATTTGTTAAATCTTTGTTAATGAACATTTTATCTCCTTTATTTTGGCTTATAATTTTTCAAATTACTACACCAAAGTATAAAAATAGTGTGTGTAGTGGCATTACTGAACATGTACCTGAGCTTAAATTGACTTTGTAAATTTTCGATTTATCTAACAAAATAATGGCAAAGCAATATCACTTTACATTTAGAGATTGAAGTATTATAGAAATATCATAAATACGCAAATATATGCGTTATTTGTTCGGAACATTTAGTTATGCAATTATGATATTTGATGGCTCAAATTGATAGCATCGAGTCTAAACGGTTGGCTTATGTAATCGCGAAATGCACCACAATACCCTCTACTTGTCGAAAGAGGCTACTAAACAGCTAGGTCACGCAGGGCTGGCAACTCACCTTTAAAAAAAATATCTTTTAACCATATCAACAAAATATAAAATTGTAACTACTATAATTTTACCGGATACCCGCTTACGCTTTTGGACACGTGGTTTATGATTGGCACATGGAATTTACTTACGTTAGCGGCTAAAAAAACATGTGTGTTTAATCGTATAGTAAAGTAGCCAGGAAAAAGTGTCGTTTGGACTCATTGCTCTTCAAAATGTGGCAAGCATGAGTTCTAAGGCTTTACGTTCCATTATAGTTTAGATGACGGCTTAGATAAAGTTGACCAAAAGCAGGCCAAAAAGTTGAATTTACTGAGATCTTTTACAAGATCTTTTAGACCATAGTTTTACAATTGATAATCGTTGTAAGTGATCATCTCAACGAACGATTTGACCTACAACTACTCACGGCGTTGTGTCACAACCTAAATTGACTTAAATCTGATAGCTGATTGTATCTACTGTATCATCACTGCAATCTGCATTAACATCAACCTCATTTGGATGGTTGCATCCAGCAATAATTTTACTGCAATAGCGATCTTTTGTCATTTTGACCAATATTTTGTTTGTTGACCAAGTGGAAAGTGGTTGTTCGAATAGCAAATTTTTAACATGGCATCGAAGATTCTCGTCAATAGTTAAATCCGATGCCACGTGTTATCGAAACGCAATGAGCTGTTGTGTCCTACCTCAACGATCGACCGATTTCTAAATTATTAGAACACTTTTAGAAAAAGCAGCCAACGGCAAATCTTACTAATACTAATAATTCGTTTGGCCTACTGTTAGAACAACGAACATTTTCGGAAAATTTGGCCGATCGTACTCAGCTGACAAACGACAACCAACCAGCCAAAATCAATCAGAACATTCTAGATAAGTTGCTACGCAGATCCATTAATAATTTTTTTGGGCATAATGTGGACCAAATATCACAAGTTCGAAAATTTTAAATTGCTGGTGGATTCGAAGAATTCCTAGCATGTTTAAACAAAAAAGTGCAAAGTGTCCTTGTTGTAATCGTTAACATTATTTGTGAAGATACATTTAAGGAGATACGTTCAAGCGTCTGTCAATCTAAAACTGTCGACTTGTAGTTAAACGATCACGTCTATGCTACGATTGTTTAAAATACGGTCATATGCAGTACGTAAGTGTCCGATAGACGCTTCGTGTCAAACAAGCAAAGCTTATCTAGGATTTGAATCTGGTGCACCATAGCCAGTACCAATTAGTTCTATCTTTAAAATTAAAAACGAAACCGTTGATTCACATCCAGTAAATCTTGAATAAGATCCGCACTAAAACTCAAACACAGTCGCTCGGCATTACCAATAGGTTGAGTTTCGCTCCCTTACGCACCACGGTAGTCTGCGTTCGTAATTTCGCAACCAGCATATGGCTCGAACATTATTGAATTTTAGTCGACGTTTATCAGCGAAACAACCGTTTAAAATCTAAAACTACCACGATCTTACACAAATATGGGGATATCATGCATATCGGATACAAAGGCTGAAACATCAAGGATCATCAGCAACTTAACCATTTAATCGAGGATCAAATCAAGTTATATGAAGTCGAGGTACTGATCCTGACGAAATTAACTTCTACAATCCCCCAATTAAAAATTGTACGTCATTCGACTACAATTTAAACTGGATTCTTGTGAATTGGAACATTCGAAATTGGCTGCTACCAACAGATTAATGGCTATAGAGCGTAAGTTTAAGAAGCAACCAGATCCCCATAATCAATATAAGCTCATGACTGAACATATGCAGGAGATCTAACGATTTAGCATGCCTAACGAATAAAAGTTTTCACCTATCTCACCATGCTGTGAATAAAAATGACAATTCCACCACGACACTACGAATTGTTTTCGAGGATATTGTAAATCCTCGCCCGGAACTTCATTAAATAATAAATTACTAGTTATGGTCCCACGGTAAACAACATGATTTGGTGTCCATTCTAATGATATTCAGGAAACATGTCATTGCATTTTCAGCAGACGTAGAGAAAATGTGTTGACAGATCGAAGTCAATCAAATGGACAAAAGCTATCAACACATCTTGTGGAGATCGCGGCAGACAACAAATCGATATACCCAATGGGATCGTATTTTTACGTCCACGATTGCCTATCTGGTTCTAATTCAATCAACAAAGCAAAATTAGCAATGTAGGAGATTTCAGGATTGCTGGCAACAGGCGGTTTTCCGAAAATGGAAATCCTACTGCCCTGAGCTATTATTGACAGGTCAACAAATCCGCAACGCGGGATGTTTTCTCAGAATGCACGCATTTTGTATTTAAAATCAGATCCACTTCTTGCTGTCATCGAAAACCAATGGAAGATGAGCATCATTGCTTAAACTGGAGAAAGTTGAAGACCCACGATGACGTCCGATTCAACATATGAAGTCCAAAAATCCACGGGTTTTATGACTCGTCGGAGTATGCTTATGGAGCAGTGACTTATCGTCGTACAACCAATAGTCATGGCATAAGACATGCTAGAATTGTCATGTCCAAAACGAAGGTATCACCTCCGAAACAGGTATCCCTTCCAAGACTTGAGCTGTGTGGACCAGTTGACTAATCAAATATACTAAACAACCGCCAGACCTTAAAAATGTGGGATGTTAAAGACATCCCATAATTTTACCTGGAAATTACATTTTACAAAATTAATTGACAAAATCCAGTATTTACATTTAGGGCCTACTTACTAGTATTCTTAGACAGAAATACCGGATAATCAATTGTCGAAATAAGGTAAAAATTCACATCAACAATGAATCGAGTGTCCAAGACAAAGTGCAGTTATACCACAGCACTTAGTGGGTAATTTACCTACATCGAGAATAACACCAAGTTGTCCATTCCTGTATACTAGGGTAGACTATGCAGGTCCATTATACTTTAAAACCACGAACTGGACGAGGTCTTGTTTTTCTTATTAAGGGACGTTTTTTCATCTTTGTTTGCTTTGCTTAACAGACGGAATAAAATTTAGTGACAATCTAGCTGGTGGTCTGTGAGAGTCCTGCGTAAAATAGATTAATTTTTGGTCCAAATCGAGGGCATTGTGATTTCCAGACCGATATGCCCTATGAGTAACGACATAGATGATCTATTTGCACTGACCCCAGCATATTTTAAAATAAAAAATTAAAATCAGAGACCTGGTAGTCATAATAAAGACAAGATGCCCCCATCTAAGTGGTTAATGGGTCTAAGTGGTTAAACCTGGCCAACATGTCGATAATTTGTGTTGCCAACACAAAGATAAAGACACATTTTACAACAATTTGGTTAAGCTCGATCTCGTGTGTCAAATATTCACTTAGAAGCATGGGAATATCCGTGTAAGACGTCCTTAGTCAGCTTTAAAATTCGTAGGCCTATTATCATTTTATTACTAAAATCTTGCTAGGAATATCATTGTGTACGCTCTATTTATAACATCTTTTTATCAATTAATTCTGGACTGTACTATAGTTTTAGGTCCAGGTATATTACCATTCGGAACTAGGATGTGGTACTCTTAGCTTGGAAGATGCATTTTATTATTTTTCAACATATGACAAATTGTTGGATGCAACACAAAATCATCTCTTGGTGTAAACGCAATCATCATCAATTTGGTTTTTTTTTTACTTTTCGTGGCCATCTTGTTTTGCCAATTTCTTACTTACTTCCGTTCCGTCATATATAAAAGTTGTATTGCATAATTTTGTTACTACCAATAAATATTCTAAAATCATCAAGTGTTTCAATTAATTAAAAGAGTTAGATTGATTACACTCACAGGTTCTGAGCCCAGTGATCGTTATATAGGCTAAGTTTGTTAAAAACAAGTGGATAAAATAAATTTTATTAATTACAAAAACTATACATCACTGTGTGTTTTTTGAGACACATGATGGCGGACGTAACCGATGGAAAGTATCGCATCGAAAAGTTGGACAACGATAATTACTTTAATTGGAAGTTTGTGATGGAAATGCTGCTGAAAAAAGAGCATAATTGGGATGCAATAATTGGTGAAAAGCCAGCCGAAGCAGCACAATTGACCGTGTAGAATAAAGCAAACGACAGCCCGATGTCTACAATCGTTTTAAGTGTGCAAAAGAGTCAATTTGTTCACATTAGAAAAGCGAAATCTGCAAAAGAGATGTGGAATGTGTTGCAGTAATATCAAGAAAAGGGTGCAGGCAATAGTAGTGTGCAACTAATAAAGGAAATTTGCACAAAGAAGCCTACGGAGAGCGATAACCTCGAAGAACATATTCATTGGTTGTTGGACATGTTTCAACGGATTGACGATCGCAGAGAGAAAAAGTTATCGGCAGATTGGGCTGCTGTTTATGCAACTACGGCGCAGCTATGACACAATCGTGACGGCTCTTCAAACTCAGAAAACGGAAGACCTGAGCATGAAAATGGTTCTGGCAAACTTATTGACGCATATAAACGTTTAATGATACGCAAGTGTAACGAAAATGCTGATAGCGCAGGGGACGTACCAAAGAGCGACAAGCGAAAAGGGAAATGTCGGTTTTGCCACAAACCGGGACATTTTAAAGCAGAATGCCATAAGTATACCAAACGGCTTCAAAATGATAAGAACAAAAAACCATTGGGAAAATCTGAAAAGGCGGCGGCTGTTGAGAAATCAGATGACAATATGTTGTTCATGACCGAACACATCGAAAGTCAAAGTGCATACAGTCAAGAAAAAATCAGGATGGCTGATGGACGCACATATTCATCACGTGGTACCGGATCCATCAAATTACAGTTTTTTGATGATAAAGGTAATTCGATATCGCGGCCATATTAACGAATGTATTATATATACCAGAACTATTAACAAACATCTTTTCGGTAAAATTAATGGCGGCTCGTGGCTGTGAGATCACAACTAAGTCACATGGTGGAATGCGCTACATTCTAACGTTCATAGACGATTTTTCGCGATACACGGTTATTTATTCGCTGAAGGGAAAATCGCAATGTTTCATGAGGCTTAAGAAATTATATCAAATGACACGAACTAGGTTTTCAAAGACCATAAAAGTTATTCGCTCAGACCGCGGAACAGAATATAAAAACAAAAAGGTCATTGAATTCTTTAAGGGCATCGGGACTAAAGTAGAATACACTGCCACATATTCACCGGAACAAAATGGAGTAGCAGAGCGCAACAAAAGGAGCTCCGAAGACACCACTAGATATCTGGTTGAGTACATTACCAATTTTGAAAAATTTTAAAATCTTAGGGAAAAAATGTTTTGTGCATATCCCTAAGGAGAAACGAAGAAAATTGGACATAAAGGCACAATTTTTGGCTTACGACGAAAATTTAAAGGCGTATCGATGTTTCGATGTAAAGACGAACAAGTTGATTATAAGCCGCGATGTTCGTTTCATGGAAGGAGAAGATAATACCGTAACTGTCGAAATAAAACCACAAGTTGACAATACCACTATTGAAAGTGAATAAATAGTGCAGGCACCAGACGCTGTGTCAGGTCAAGAACATATCAAGCAAGCGAAATAATGAGGGCCGCGAAGAAGGAACTGTTTCAATCCCAATTGCCAAAAGCCCATTTAGATGCTCGGAACGAGAAACAAAAGGGGGCAAATCAAAACGATTAATCGAGGAAATCGAAAATATTAATTCATTAATTACTGAGACGAAAACACTGGCAGACGTACTGGAGACCGCAGAAAAATTTGAATTACCAAGTAATCGAAAAGCAATGGGTTGCAAATGGGTGTTTAAATTGGCCAGGATTACGATGAGGTATCGTAAGAGAGCAAATGCAGGTCATCCATTTGGATGCAAAAACGGCTTTCTTAAACAGCAAACTGGAGGAGTAAATCTACATGAAGTACCCGCCATGTTTCGATGATAAAAGCATGGTATGTCAATTAAAAAGGAGGTTGTATGGTCTGAAGCAACCGGTACGCACCTGAAACATGTCATTAAACAAGGTAATCGTTGACGCAGGATTTCATCGCAGTGAAGCAGACCCATGCTTATACTATCAGCAAATCGGCAATGAGTGGTGTTATATATTAATCTACGTCGATGAACGTCAAATTCAAAGTTGATATATTTTGGGCCAAATTAAGACGTACATTGGAATAGAGGTCGACAGGAACATTAATGGAATATTTAACATAAGTCAGAAATCATACATCAATCACGTGGTGAATCGATTCAATTTAGAAGGTACAAAAATATCTAAATACCCGTTGAAGCCAGAATATCAGAATGGTTAATTGCCTGATCTGCTGCCAAATAACGTGGAATATCAACAACTGATTGGCAGCTTACTGTATGTGTCAATAAAAACTCGGCCAGATGTTGCAGCAAGTGTGGCGATACTGTCACAAAAGACAAATTGACCGAATAAAAAAGAATGGACAGAGCTGAAGAGAGTTGTACGTTATCTAAAGGGTACAAACGATTTAAAATTACGCATGGGAGATGTTTCAATTAATTAAAAGAGTTAACAAAACAAAGTAACCACTCTCTTTTTTTTTAAATAAATTCAATTAAAACTAACATTAATGATTTACAAAAACCGTTCCCACAATTATGCAAATATTAATGCTCTATTTAATTCCCATATGATGTCTGTCAATGTCGTTTGCCCTACCAAACATCCCACTGAGACTCATTATTTCTAAAAGCACACAACATACATTTATTACAATTCAACGATTATATATGTAGCTAGAGTGTATACATAAAGGAGATACATACATAAATTTATGTTGCAGTCCCACATCCATTTCAAAAAAATTTTATTTGGTAAAGGGGGTTTTTTTTTTGCTATTTTTTTCATGATAGTTTGTTGTGTTGTATTATTAATTTAATTAAATATTTAATATTGCGTGTGATAATTATATTAGCTCTATGTAACTAAATTAATTATTACAAAATTGGATTAAAAAAAAAAAAAACGAAAATGAAAATGTTCACCAAATAATGGCAACAGCAGCTACATACTCGTAGTACAAAAAAAAAATGTTAAATGTTAAAAATTTTGTTTTTATATCGCACAATAATCTAAAAATGTCAATATAAATTTATCATGTGTATAGGCAACCGGAAAAATAATCAATAAAATATGAAGGTGTACGATGTACCATAAAAATACATAGAGAAATCTCGTAAAAATTGTTTAGATACGAGTTAAATAGATGGGTATGGCTTCGAGGGTGTGACGAACATATATTCAGTTATAGGTCATCATTTTGGTTTGCGGTTGGTCGAATGTGACAATTTTTAAACTCTATACGATATATTATGTGCATTTGATATATTATCTAGAAAATAACTTGGAAAACTAGCTTTTTTATATATTAATAAAGATAAATCAGCTCGACCATATAATTTAATATTACATAGAAGAAAAAAAACACCATCGTATAAATTTATTTATATAATATATTTTTTATTTTTTTTTTTAAATTAGATACAATACTTACTATAAAATATTTATCACTTACACCATATAATAAATTAAATTTTTCCTATTTATTTTCAGCAACCCGACTAAATGAGTACATATCACATCATGAAAGATTAAATTACGATAGAACACATATTCATGCTAGTCATAATAGAGCAAAAAGATCAGTGACCAAAGATCCACACGTAATATTAAAATTTAATGCACACAATCGTGATTTTCACATACGAATAAAACGCGATTTAACCACATTCAGTGATAATTTAATAGTTGATAGTCCTAGCGGTGAAATAAATGTAGATTCATCACATATATATAATGGTGAAGTGATAGGTGATAAAAAAAGTTTTGTTTTTGGTTCGCTGCACGATGGCGTATTCGAAGGTAAAATTATAACATCAAAAGGTGCATATTATGTCGAGCATGCAAAACATTATTTTCCAAATCGAACGTATTATGATGCCGAAGGATTTCATTCTGTTATATATAATGAAAATCATGTTGATGATCCATATCGACATAGGCGGGCGGGTGGTAAGTACAGAATTGAATTTTGCTTTCTATTTTATTAACTTTAAGATTATTTTTCAATTTATGCGTGTTTATTACATTATATCTCAGCTCAATGGAAAACGGAAAATATAAGATACGGGTTTTTTTTTAGGTGGGTTAATCAAATTTGTTTCATAATTTAATGTGGAAAATTGAATATGCATAAACATTTATTACATTAATTTTATCTGCCGCTTGGTTTTATCTCAATGCCATTGAAATATGCTAGCTTCTGAACAATTATGTTTATTTTATGTGTATCCATCCGCATATTTAGCATATGCATATATTTATTTTAAAGCGCACAGTTTAAGGTCAGTAGATATATGTTCATGAAATTCATGGCTCAACAATCATGTACATATAGATTTTTATAAGCATATGCATATGTGAATTTTTATCGGAAAAATACAACACATTTTAATGTTATGCGCATGTAATATTAATAATTAGGTTCTTATCAATGTTCATATAAAATTACAGCTGCGGTTTTGTTATCGAAATAAATAGAAATTATTCTTTTTATAATATATACATGTTATAAGTGGTTTGAGATTTGATTCTTATTTTTCAAGTTTTGATAATATGTTGTAGAATGAAATATGAATTTAGAAATATCTTAAATCATATACGAGGCGAACTCGTACTATGGTAAACCCAGTTGCGAAAAATGGTTGAATCGTCAAATAATCTTACTCATCCTTCAGTGTTTAACTCTCGCACCCCTGTATGACAACGGGTCTGATCAACACATTGTACAGCTTCAGCTTGTCAGGATTTGCAAGGCACGACTTTAGCAGACGTTGTTTTACATCCCCTCCCATATACAGGGTGGCTGAGACCAAATGTAACCGACTTCACTCTGCTGTCATTTGTGGAGTTGCCATTTTCACGCGTCAATTTTTTGACAGATTGAAGTTTGGTTAGTTGTTTACAGGTGGTCAACACATGTAAACAACTAACCAAACTTCAATCTGTCAAAAATTGACACATGAGTTGCCATGCGCAAGCAATCACCAGCTTATGTTATGGTTTGGGCTGCAGTTACTGCAGATGGACGCATTCCTCTGGTTTTCATCGAACATGGAGTTAAGGTAAACCAAGAGGTGTACCACCAAAATATCCTAAACGATGCCTTGCTACCTTGGGCACGTAAACACTTTGGTACGAACCGTTGGACATTCCAACAGAACTCGGCACCGTCACACAAAGCTCGAGCGACACAGCAATTTTTACAAAATTGCGTTCCGCGGCTGATTTCGTCTAAAGAATGGCCACCATATTCACCAGATTTGAATCCCATGGCTTTCTCCATATGGCCCATTGTGGAGAGTAAGGTGTCCACTAAAAAATACGAAAGTGTTGATGCATTGAAGTCAACTCTTGTTCGAGAATGGAATAAAATTCCGCAAGCCCACGTTCGGTCAGCATGCAATGCTTTCTATGGAAGACTGAATCAAATAATCAAAACCAAAATTACAGCGTTTTCATTTGGTAACACTTGGTCTCAGCCACCCTGTAGTTATCATGAGTGACAAGTAACGCGAGAATCGGAAACGCGTTACTCCTTTAAATGTGTAGTCACCACCCACTACTAAAATTCATTGCGTCTTAGCCTTTAAAACATTGATAATATATTTTGTTTTAAACTAAATCATTTTTAGAACAACAAAAGCCAAGAATCGTACAAATGGTTAGTTATTTTACAAGTCAGTCCAGTTATAGACAGGTATCATCTGCAAATGTCAGATCCTGGTTGGATTGTCGGTAAAAGATGTTGTTCTGAGGTAATGCTTCAAAAATAAAAGTTATGCCGCAATAGTATTAATATTTTAAGCTACCTCCTTTTATAAGATAGGGCATAATGCGGCCACTTTCCATATTCATCAGAACTAACTTCGCTTTGCCATACTAATCGAATAAGGTCGAAGATATAATTTCACAAAGTATCGCCTCCGAATATCAAGAGCTCAGAGTTAATACAATCAACCTCATTGCAACGGTTAATTTTTAGTCTGCATAGCAAATGGGAATTCTTCGTAGGATGGGTCCTCTAAGCACATCTCCTCAATCTACAAATTTCAAATACAGGCATTGTACAGCCCGGTGACTCCTTTAAAGAAGTAATGTAAACTGCGCTTATTGATATAAGTTGTTGTAAAACGCAATCGCGGTTCCTTATAATATTCTAAACGGCACTCAGTCAAACCAATCATTTTTCATTTTAATTTTTATCAAATCTTGAGTTGGCTAGGCGCAACTGACAACATGGTATTGACAAATATTTCCAATACCATTCATATAGAGTTCACATCAGAACGGTGTTTAGCGTTAATACTGCTAACAAGATTTTGATATAATGCTTTTTCATTATCGTTCATCAGGCCTCCACAGTTGAAACGTAAGGTTCGTTTTCTTGTGAACCCTAACTTGTACGAAAACTGGCATATTAGCTTTGCAGTGACCGATAAGATCTCACATCCTGGATGATTAGAAGTAATTAACATACGGTCAATTGGTCTTCAGCACGTCTTACGAGGCGAGAGTGTATCCTTAGATCCAATTGAATATTTTTATAAGGAAACAATGTGCTAGCCACAACAAGGTCGTGCGCGATCGCAAAGTATACCATTTTCCCCATTATCGGTTGCTAGATCGGGCCAGGAGGACGTATCTAAGTTTTCACATTAGTCAGTCTAATTTTTGCGAGCTTTAGCATTAAAACCATCAATCACTATTCTGACCTTGTGTATGGATTCCATCAGATCAGTGGCCACATGATAGAGATTGATCAGTGGCCACATGAACACAATTGATTGACAGGTTGGTTAGTCGCAATATACTTAAATGATGTATACACATACGATTATCAACTGCTTTGAAATTCAAAACAGCCTTTTTCACAAAGGGCTCATTAAGAAAACCAACGCCACGGTCATTTCCACTGAAAAGCAACGTTTAGCCTTGGAACACATGGTCTCCAATTTTCGCCATCGAGTTTTTTAGAAGGAGAGAAACTAGTTCATTCAAAGCGATACTTTTTAATGGTTGACATAGTACCATCAGACGCGCCTGGTTTTCTTAGCAAATGCACGTTCCACGTACCAATCCTAAACCGCGTTTCCATTAATGTGAGCGAGGTCTTTTTGGTTTTCATATTTATTTTGGTTAATATTTTTAATAATTAGGTTTTTAGCCCAGTGATCCAACCTTTGATTAAAAAATAACAAGCTTATTATTGATCGAGAGCTCCAAGTGTCTGATTTAATGTATAATTATTCTCTCTTTTTTTATATGTTCCTTCCACCTTAGTTTAGCATCCAAGGTCAGACCTAAGTATATAGCCGTGTTACCGCTCTAAAAAAATGTAATCGGCCTCAACTGATCTCGGATCTCTGTAAGTGATAAAATTAGATATTTCTTCCAATTGGGATGACTCTGATTCTATGTCAGATTATCTAAATTTAAAAAAGTCACTATCCCCTTGTTCTTCCAGTTGCGACATTATAGACTCTCGATTTCAATATTCTCGTTAACCAAAGTAATGTCACAATCTGGAGCACTTAGAACCCAGCATGCCTAAATCAACTGGAAATCGTCTGTTGTAAAACACTGCTCCACGAGCTTTTGATCCACATTATCGCCTTTAAAATATCATTAGCCAGTTCCTTTTCATTATTTAAATGTAAAAATAAATAGTTTACAACCTCTCTTTTATAAAAATGTTTAAAAATTTTAATGATCCCCTGATCCAACGGTTGGCAAACGGACGTTAGATCAGGCGGAAAATAAACTAACTTTAAATTGGATAATTCCAAAGTTATATTTGTGTGGCTCGGAGGATTATCTAATAATATAATATACAGTTCTTATTTTTCTTTTTAAAACGAAGATTAAAGCTCCTTTAAATCGGTAGCCAGCTCACGAGTCATCCAGGAGTTCGACTTATATGCAACGGGTAAATCGTGAAGATTTACGTTTTTGAAGCAACGGCATTTTCGCTTTGTCAATCACAAATGATTTCAATTTTTTGTCAGGCATGCTTGCAAATAAACAAATAGTCAACCTCTCTTTTGACAGTTTGCTTCCAATGCATTTATCGATTTTAAAAGCCAGGGTTTTTTTGGTGTCATTTTGAAAATAATGCGGTTATATCGAGATTATAAAGATCATCTATTGAATAATCTTCAATATTCAAGAAAATATTGCCTGAATTGTCTCGATAGATTTAGCCTCTTATGGAAGTGCCCCCTATCACGGAGCTAACTCATTATTTTCACTATAGTTTATAAATATTATTGTAATCAGAAGTAATTATTCATTTGAAATTCATAATACCAGAACAATTCGCATGTGTATTTCTAGATTGTTTTAGTTAGTCCAATGACTAAATAAATAAAACCAGATTTGCATTTTATTGACTAAATAAATGTTATAAGCTTCAAACTAATTCCTACTTTATATCATATCTTAAAATCAAAACGAAGCAGGTTAAAGTTGCTCAGTAGTTTCTCACCAGTCTGAATTGTGTGTAAAAAACAGTGTCACGTGTAATTGGTTACTATTGATTTAAAATAACTCGTAATCGTGGTCGTAGTGACGATTTTGGTTCCTAAACGAAATTTTAAAACCAAACACTATACAAAAACTAAACATATCAAATAATCTCCCAACAACAATAACAAAAATATAACTCGGCAATTACATCTAAATTACACTTAATGATAATTAGTATTCACGGTGTGAATGATTGAAAGGTCAATAACTGCAACAGGAAATAGTTTTGTTGTGTCGTTAGTTTAACACACACAAAAAAAACGAATAAAACTAATATTAAACTAAAATAAATCTGACCTTCACAAAAAAATATTACTTATCAATTCAAATCACACTTTTTTGTGTAAGTGTGTATATATTTACATATACATATATGTATACAATTTCCATCATTAAGACTAAAAAATAAATTATTATGTATTATGATAATCGTGATATGATATGTGTATAGTTTTGTACTTAAATAGTTTAATTTGAATTATGATGATTGTTTAATTAAAATCAAAAGTGAATATGATACGTTATTAAATTACATATTTAAAAATTATATTATTCTACATATTTCTATATTTAGGGGAAAGAAAACTAATGCATTTTAATTATAGTAACTAATTAAACCATTATGTAAATTCCACATAAAGCATATCATAATTATGTTTATGACAAATGAGATACTAAAAGCATGATAACACTATATATAAACCATAATACTATACCGGAAATTTTGCAATATAATCGTGAAATTTAATGTGTATGCGCCAATTTTCGAAACTCGTCATTATTTTTATAGTATATGCACTTAATGACCTTGCTACTGCACCTCGTACAGTATTAATTTTAATTTGAAGTTTAAAATAATTTACGAGCTGAAAATGTCCATTAAAAGCTTGACAAGGATTTTATTAATATGCGTTAAATAATTGATCTGAAGGTTCTAATATCTTTGAAACGCAAAATGGTGTGCAATTGCAAATTGTTTATAAGAATTTTAAGATAACAACGAGCAGTACTTATGTTATCGTCCTTCATTTTGCTAGTTAATTTTTTTATAGAAATCTAACAATGTAATTTCGAATAATAATTTTCGACAGTCTGTTTACAATTTAGACACATCGTCCGTTATATTACCGAGAGCAAAATTCTCTCTCATAACCACCGATAAATTAAGGTTAATCCTAATACTATATAAGCCAGTAATTAATTCATTGTTCTTGTCTTGGCTACGTCAACATTATTCTCAGTCTAGTGTTCGAATTGTAAATTAAACTTATATTATTTATAAAGTAATTTAATTCAAAACTTCAATTTGTTTGCGTTTATAAGACAATAAACTGCCTATACAAGTGAAATTATACAGTATATTCTCGTGTGTTTTTTTTTTTGTTTTTTTTTTTTTTTGTTTTTTTTTGTATTTTGACTGGTGAGTTTTTCCCGCAGTTACGCATTTTAGCTGATGAACTTGAAAAAAAAAACAAGACACTAAATTGAAAAATAATAGCCGATTTACATTCAACAAATTTTTCATCTTGAAAAAACCCGAGACACTAGATTGAAAAATTATGTAAGCCAAACCGGGAAAAAACTTCTTCTTGTAAAATATAAACCCGAGATTCAAACCCAAAAACTGTTATAAAAAAGATAATCTTGTTTTTTACAAGATGAAAAGTTTTACAAGATGAAAACATATAAAATGATGACAATACATGTATAAAATTAGTTTAATATACTATGTTTTAATTACTCACACAAAAAAAAACGAAATGTTATTGCAATTTTTGTTTTTATTTCAATTTTACTAAATTGATTTTAAGATCAACTTCTTCTTCAAAATTTGTTGCATGTAAATTGGCTATTATGCCAATAAAACAGCGAAACCCGAGATCCAAAACCAACAACTGTTATAAAAAGATAAACTTGATTTTCACAGGATGAAAAGTTTTATCTTTTTGTAGCAAAACATATAAAAAGATTACTATACATTTATAAAATTAGTTTAATATACTATGTTTTGGTCACACACACAAATCAAAACCAAATGTCATTGCAATTTTTGTTTTTATTTCAATCTTACAAAATTAATTACAAGATAAACTTTTTCTTCAAAATTTGTTTAATGCAAATCGGCTATGACACAGCATAAATTAGTCAAGTTGCAGATTGACTACGTATACACTGTATATAGTAGTGATGTTACAGATTGACTGGATTCAAACCTACTACCAGTGATCTTTTTTATATTGTGTGAAACGTATCTTGTGACGTCACTAAAAATATTAAATATAAAATTGCCAGGCAAAAAATGTACTATCTCAACGTACAATAATTCCACTTCCGAGTAGCTCATCGGCTATCGTGGACCATGCAACAAAGTGGTTCATGCGATTTGCATAGGAATAAATAATAGTGCGTTTCCTATATTCTTGAGCTGTAATTGAAAATGATTTTGGTGTTGTTATATAAACTGAAACTTGGCTTTTTTCTGCCGTTTTAAACGCAGAATCATTTGAATCCGAATATGTTGTTTTTAGGTACGATCGTGTATGTTCTCGTGGCAGTGACGTCCTGGTAGCAATAAAATCTCAATTTTCTATTATAGTAAAGTAATTAATATCGTTAACACGGGTGATTGTGAAGACGTTTGAGTCAAATTTGAAGTAGTCTTTCAAAATTTTGCAGTTGGTGTTCATTATATTACTCCAACGTCTAACTTAAACCGATACATAGAATATTGTAAAATAATCACGAAAACCGTTGAAGGTTTGGATGATAACATGTTGACATTGAACGCATCGATTTTGAAATATGACATGTAACGTCAACCCATCAATGTCTATTAATATAAATAAATTTTTCTTCTCTCATCAACATTCAACCTAACAAGACGTGTTTTATTTATTATCCATAAAAATCTATTTCAATCATCATCAGGTTATGGGCCCAGGCTACGTAAATAATAGAAATACGTTCAGAATTTTAGTGTAGTTTATGAAAAAGCTGGTACTTTTGTAAATTTCTTGTGTATATTTACGGATTTTTTTTTGAGTTGAAGAAGTTGAGGTTAAAATATATTGTTGGTGCAATATGGCCACAACATTAGCGTTTGCTCGGTTAAAAATCCGGGAAAATTACAACGAATGGAAAACTGGAATAAAGGCGCTTTTAATTACCAAAGGTCTATGGAAATTCTTATCATCAGAAATAACAATCAGCATAAAAAACAGTAAAAAAGCATTACCGGAATTAACATTGACGCTCGATCCATGTGTATATACGCATATTGAAAATTGTGAGTTTTCAAAAGATGCTTGGGAGGCATTAAAAGCAGCGTTTGAAGACAACGGCGTTAGAAAAGTAGCGAAGCAAAGAAAGTCATTTGGCAAATCATCGACAAAGAGAAGAGTAAAGTGTCATGAATGCGTTGGCCCACATTATAAAAGGCATTGTCCGAAATTAAAAAACGAAAAGACAGTTATGTACAGTTCTTTTATTGCACAGAAATGTGTGTCGTCCCACGATTGGTTCTTTGATATCGATGCTACGGCACAAATGTCGAATTATGAATCTTACACTGTAAATAGGTCGCAACCGCATGTAAGTGAAGTCACAGTGGCAAATAGTCAGAAGCTGTCAATCGAATTTGCTGGTGATGTTGAACAGAAAATCATAAACAACCACCGCAACAGTAAAATAACATTAAAAAATGTGCAATATATTCCGGATATTTGTGCAAACTTGTTATCAGTTAATCAAATTGGCTGATGATCGGCTGATGATGATACGATATTTGATCCCGAAAATGAATCAAATAACGTCGATGAGAGTACAAATTTGGAACAAACCATTGTGCATCGAATTGAATTTCACAATTGCAAAAATTAAAGTACACATACGTCGCGATTGAAAAAATCCTTGACATGGGTTTTATTCGAACTACCATAAGATAAACAGGCAGTGAAGTGTAAATAAGTTTATAAACACAGCGCAATGCAGACGGCAAAATTGTGCAATATAAGGCAAGGCTTTACACAAGTTGCAGGTGTAGATTACAACGAAACATTCTCACCTGTTGTGCGGTACAATTCTGTTAGGTATCTATTGGCAATGGCTGTGAAGCTTGATTTGACAGTTAGCCAAATACCGAAATTTACATGGAACAGCCGGATTTATTTGAAGATGGTACAAAGCGTTACTGTCGATTGATAAAATCGATTTATGGGCTAAAACAATCCAGACGTTTATGGAATTCGGCATTATCGAAAGTTCTAATCGATTTTAGACTAAAGCAATCACAATTCGATCAGTGCATTTTGTACTGTGTAACAGGCGGTCACATAGTAATCGTTGCTATATATGTCGATGTCCTGTTAGTTTCCTGTTAGTCAAATAACATCCTGTTAGTCAAACAACATCGAAAAGGAGAATCAGCTTAAAAAAAAGTTCAAAATGAAGTTACGAAATGTGTCTGAAAACCGAAGATGAGAAGTATGAGATTCCATACAGGGAACTGGTCGGCAGCTTGCTCTATGCTGCACAGGTAACTCGTCCTGACATTAATTTTGCTGTTAATTCACTTAGCAGGTGTAACGAAAATCCTGGCAAGGCACACTGAATTGCTATCAAGCGAATCTTGCGATATCTAAAAGGCTTGGGCATCACATACAGCAAATCGTCAAATGAATTAACTGGTTTTTGTGATTCAGACTGGGCTAATGATCTCGACGAAGGTCTTATTTGTGATGAAAAATGGCGCAATTCTATGGTGCACACAGGCAAAAAAAAACCCGCGTGAGTACATATCCACGTCTGAATGTATTCAAGAAGGTATGTGGCTGAAGAGTCTTAACAACGAATTGAATCCAACTGTACCAAATATAATTACGATTCATTGTGATAACCGTGGAGCGGTCGGTCTAGGCAAGAACAACAACCATTCGAATCGAACCAAATATATTGATGTTAAACATAAGTTTATTTGTAAGTCAGTTACGGGTCGCAAGTATCTACAGATAATATGCCCGCAGATACTTTAACTAAAGCCATTCATTGCAAACCCAAAGTTGTTAAATTTTATAAAGTATTTTGGTATAAAAAAGATAAAGTAAGTTTAACTGATCCTCAGCCAAACATATTTTAATCAGCCATGAAAATTAGCATTGTAAAACAAATAAAATTGTTATAAAACAAAAATGTTTTTTTTGTGTGTTTTTCTCAATAATTGTCCACACACATGAACATTCATCCATTTGAAATATGACATGAAATGTCAAACCATCAATGTCTATTGAGATGGATAAGTTGTTGTTCTCTCATCAATATTCAACCTAACAAGACTTGTTTTACTTATTATCCATAAAAACCTATTTCAATCATCATCATAATGTTATTGTTTTAGTTTTTGTGGACTTTAATTTGCCTCATCTGACTTGGACATAACATGAAAATGGTATGTTACCCGGTAACTCGTTTTCCATTATCGAAACTCATTTTATTGATACCATGTCGTCATTAGATTTAACGCAAATTAATAATGTTTTTAATTTACGGGCGCGCTTACTTGATTTAATTTTTATTTCAAGTATTTTTTTTGAACTTCAGTATCATCTTGAAGAAAGTCAATGAATGATGAACATCACAAATCTATTTTAATAATATTAAATTTGGATAGGACGGAGTTTGTTAATACTGTTAAACAGTCATTTGACTACTCCAAGGGTAGCTTTGAAGATTTAAAATCGTTTTTCAATTCAGTTCATTGGGTTGAGTTGTTTAAACTTTTGCGATCTAGACAATGCCGTAAAAAGATTCCATGAGATTTTTTTTATTGGTATTGACAAGTTCATATCGGTTAGATTTAGCCGCAGGTTTAATAAACATCGGTGGTTTGATAAGGAGTTACGTTCAGCCAAGAATAAAATGGGTCGGTTACGGAGAAAGTTTAAGAATCATGGTAACTCGCTAGGTTATATATCATTCCTACAAGTGCGACATAAAATTTAGAAAAATGCATTGTAATAAATTTCGTCGGTGTATATCCGGGGATGAGGGTAATATCAAGAGTAATCCAAAATGTTTTTGGGCCTTCATCAATTACAAAAAATGAACTGTTCGATATCCACGGACATTAAAATTAGGTGCCACGAAGTCGGAATATACTGTGGATATTAGCGCTATGTTCTCAATTTTTTTATTATCAGCTAATCCCTTCATTGACGAGCAGACCAATAAAGCTTGCTTAACTGTAGAAAATTTGGATTCGATTACTTTGGATACTGAATTTTTTTTTTTTAAATTATCTACAAGTTAAAACCAACTCATAATTCTGGCCCTGATTTAGTACGTGCAGTTTTATTACGTAAATAGTGCTGATTCATTAGCATTATTTCTCGCATTGATATACAATAGATCACACTGTCTCTTGGGTATTTTCTAACCAGTTAGAAAACTTCGTATTTCATTGCGGTTTTTAAAATTGATAATCGATCTTTAATTGATAATTACAGGCCTATTTCTATATTATCCACTACTGCAAAGGTTTTTGAATGTATTTGCCCACAACAGCATGGCTTTCTTCCAGGTAGATTGTTTTATCTAAATTGCGGAAAGTTGGTGTTCACAAGTTGAATACTTGTCAATTATATGGGATCCTCAGTATGATATTAGAATTAACCGTCTAGGAAAAATTCAGCGACGATTCTCGAGTCGCTTATATCGCTGTATTTTAAAAAATAAGAATCATATTGCTTACATGAATCGTTGTAACATATTTCAGTTACTTCCACTACACCATAGACGATTAATTAGTTCGCCTTGTTTTATTTATGATCTATTAAATAGTGGTATTGGCTCAGATTAGTTGATGCTAACCTCGAATTTATGGCAAAATCTTGAATATCAGAAATCGTTCTTTATTCCAGCCTCGATTTCATAGAACTATGCGTACCGTAAGCATAACCCTCTGGATATTGCTGGATAATAAGTTTAATAATTTTTGTAGCATTTTTGAATTCAATATTAGTAAACGCGAATTTAAAAAGCGAATTATTGACAGTTTACATATTCTGTGATTATTTTTATTTAAAGTTTTAATTATAGTAATTTTATTTTATACAGTTCTAGTACTCCCGTTGTTTTGATTGTTGATAAAGAGTTAATTGTTAGTTAAATATTGTAATTGTAATTATGTAAATATTTTAATTGTATTATTGTAATTGATCAGTTTAATTTATATTATGTTGATCTCAATAAATAAATAAATTAATTAATTTATAACACGTCACTGGTATAGCGATGGTTAAGATACTTGCTTACCACTTCGTGGTTCCGAGCTCTATTCTTGCTATTGATCAAACATTTATAAATTAAATAATTACGTATTGCATCGGTGGATTGTGTATCACATATGGCCCAAAAAGAACTCTCACGTCTAATTAGAGACGTAGGCAAGTCTGTTTATGGTATATTGCATAGTTTAGATTTTTTTACCTCGCTCACTTTAAATTCATCGATTCGCCTTACTACTCGAATAAAATTTATAAAAATCGGATCCGAAATATTTAATTTACACATGGAAAGTGCTCCGTGATTTTCATAGGTAGCCTCGATACCGCATACAATTTCAATTCGTCCATTCGAAAAAACGAAGAAAAACTTATCATTTGAGAATATTATATAAAAAAATTTAATTCATTCCAAGTTAAATGAACTCAACAGTATAGAGATTAACTTAAAGATATTCTAAAATTCCCAAACGATTTCAATTTTGATCAATTTGTGGTAAAGTGGTGCCAACGAAAAACGGATTTTTTAACTAAAATAATTTACCTAACAACAATTTACCTTAAACCGATTCATGGTTTTATGACACTGTCTAGTTTTGAAGTGCTATAAAGTGCTGCTAACCAATTTTAGCAAGACAGAGAAAGAAACAGGAGACAACATCACAAAACATAAACAAAATAAAAAGTAATAATAGCACTATCACATTGCGAAATTTTGTTTATATATAAAGCTTATTGATTTTAAATTTAATTTTAGGTTTTATTTTCAAAATGTCGCTATTTCAAAATGTCGAAATGTTAAAATTTCGAATAAAAAGTGCGTATGTAAAAAAAAAATCAAAATGTAATTCTTTTCTGCTTGAATTGCCCACTTTTTTTGCTAGATAACGCTGGTTTTTTGACATATAACGATTTTTATAGGTACTATGTTGTATTGACTCACACATGTGCATATTTCGTATACATGTCTTTTTCTCGCTCAGTTTGTCTTTTCTAGTCGCTAGAAAAGTAGGAAAAAAAGCCAGTGTCATAATACCATCACCTAAAAACAATTTGTTTAAAAACAATTCGTCTAAAAACAATTCGTCTAAAAATTTCGTCTAAAAGCAATTCACCTAAAAATAACTTTTTTTTTTTTTAAATTTGTATTATTAAAAAAAAATATTCATGTTTAATTCTGTTACATTTGTTAGTGGCCCGTACCGCATCAATATTCTGCCTCTATCAGGTTCGACCCCGACCTTGTGCTTCATATTGTTCTAGACAACCCGAAGAAGATCAGTCGTTCTCTATCCCAAGGAGCCATCGTCGCCGATAGCCACATCTGTGCCTGCCAAATGGCAGCTTTCCTCTAAGAGATCGCTGAACCATTCGTTTCGCAGAACGTGAACAAGCCAGCGAGTTCATTGTCCTTTTATTTCATGAACGGGATCAGGAATTTTCATTAAATTCCCGATTTTGTGGTTGAATAAAACTCGGTAAGTGTCGTCATCGTCGCGTTTGGGGCCATAAATCAAGCGCATGATTCTTCTCTCGAATATCATTAACCATCTCTCATACTCATCCGTCGGGGTCCAACTCTCACACCCCTACATAACAAAGGGTATGATCGACACTTTGTACAACTTAAGCTTGTCGGCATTCGCAATGTATTTTGACTTTAGCAATGGACGTAAGACATATAAAGCCCGATTGTCAGTGACAATTAATATCCCCTCCAACACAGTTATCATGAGTGACAAGGGACCCGAGGTATCGAAAACTGGTCATTCCTTCAAATGTGTGGTCACCACTACTAAAATTCAGTGCGTCTTGGTCTCTAAAACCAGTGATCATATATTTTATTTTATCACTGTGTTTGGGGACACTCACATGCCTCGTAAAAGACTCCTAATCGAGCATGCGATCCTTAGAATTCTACCACAGCATCCTTGGCTTGTCGTAAAAGGCGCCTAAACAAAGGTTGGATCGCTGTGCTGATCACTTGCATCCGTAAAAAACCCAATTGTTAAATATATCAACAAAAAGAAAAATGGATACCGCCATAATTTAAACCGACCACCGTTAAATTTTTTAATACAATACGAAATAATAATTTTTGTTTGCTTCGACTTTTCTGCAGTTGGTAAACATGTAAATTCTTTTTATTTTTTTCACTTTGAGTTTCACTATATTTTCGAACGACCATTTTAGTCACTTCCAATAGTATATGTATTGGTTTTTTCTTTTTTCACCAGCATTTTTACCTGCTAACATTTTTTTGTAAAATAATTATTTCATTTTTGCCGTGTTCTGCAAATTAAAAAATTTCAATCTTTGTTATGACAATAATTGGCATTAACAGTGTTTCCTTTTCGAGATATTCACCAACATAATTGTTTCAAAATATTAGAAAACTCGATTCTCATTCCTCTTGGTAACTAACATGTTACCAAGAGGTAACTATGTTGGCACTAACATGTCATATGTACTAGAAATGTCATTTTCTTTAACATTAGCCAGAATAGCTGCTAGCATATGTATTTTTTCCGTATTGTAGCACTTCTTCATGTTCTTTTCTGCAATATTGCGATATAATGCTTGTTTAAAGTGGAAAAAGCACGTTCGTATATATGCTTCAGGAAATACCATTTTAAAAGCATTTATTGAAGCCAGTTCTATATCGAGAAGGACTGATGATGGTTTCAACTCATTTTCTAATTTTTTAAATAATATAATAAATAGTTCATAAGTCTATTGGCTTTTTTCCAGCAGTAAAGGGAAGGGTTTAATGTTTTAAACGTCCCATCAACGTACCATTCCTTTAACTTTCCACTATCAAATAGATGCAATTTTTTTCCTTTAGCTGTCGATTGTAAATTTTCGGGAAAAAACGGTTTCGTAATTGCCCTGTGCTTGGCGTATCATTTAAGAAAAGCGCTCGTCTTTTTAACACTAGGTTGACATTATCAGCACCTAACTGAGTGGCGTCTGCTCCATAGGAGTTCTCTACTCTAACAACACCACATTCACTGATTACTCTGCTTTGCACTTAGAATGGTTATATTGCGAACGTTTCTAGTAAACGGCCTAGTTATGCGATCCATTCTTATAAAATACTTAGCCATCAATAACGAGTTTATCTTGACACTTCCACAACTTTGGATTTAGATTTTTTCTCTCATTGTGTGTTGATTATTTGAAAATTTTAATTTCAAATTTAGAACTTTAAATTTTTAAAAACGTATTCTTAGCTTGAGTTTGAGTATAAAGTATTGAACTTCATACCAATACTTTAAGAAACGACGGAGTTCAAGCTACAATGAATGGCAAAATGTACTTAAAACGTTATCCCACAAGTCACATGCAGCCATTTTTTTGTGGGTGTTAAAATGTTTTTGGTGGACATTAGTATGTAAAGGTGTATCTGGGTTGTGGTAAAAACTAAATCTGATCCAATTTTCTACGAATATTTTTATTTTACACAATCCAGAAAAAACTTCGAAAAATGCTGAAAAATTGCAAATTTCTCAAAAACTGCAATTTTTTTAACTATAAATGGTTTTAGGCGAATTGATTTAGATAATTTTCTATTGGATAAATTGTTTTTAGATAAAATGGTTTAGTTAAATTGTTTATGAGGAAAAGTCCGCAAGTTCTTAATTTCATCTGATGGCTTCATTAATCGTCAAAGTTTGGTTCAGTAAATTTGCGAGTGATTCTTAAGTTAATTACAGCATGAGTCATTTATTGGTCATTTAATTTCTCATTTTGATGATCAAATTTCTTAATTTTTCATAAATAACACTAGGCCTATAAAGATAATAGATAATATTCAAACCGCAGATTTGGGTAATGATCATACGATTTGTGGACATGGAAAAATTAAAAAATTGTAAAAGTGTAATAAAGGAACATTTTCTTGGGTTTTTACCCATTAAATCATCCACAGGTGTATCCTTTGCTAAACGTACTAGAGACTCTGACATTAGATGTTCAGATGATGTGAGAACCGGGGTATGATAATGGAAGAATACGGGGTATGATAAATTATTTAATCGTAAATGCGACTGAATAAAATTTTGCCTAATATATATGTAAAAGCTTTTAGACCAAATTTTATTAATTCTGTCTGATTTTTTATTCTTTATACGTTATTTATTTTCCTATCAATATTTTCATATACCTTATCGTTGGATTTACTGTATAAGCTACTCCATCTAACGATGGAGGTTTTAACAAATCAAATCTAGGCCTTAGATCACGACTCAGCATAATAGCACATTGCAGGTGATTCACCTGTTGTACAACCACGTGTTTCTATTAAAACATATTTAATTCCATTTCTGTTAGTGAACTCTTGAAATATTTCAGTTTGGAACTGTGTACCACAATCGGATACAATTGTATCTGGCAATCCAAGTCGTACGAATGTTTCTCGTAATTTTGAAATTGTACTGATGAAATTGTTGTGATTCTAAAGAATTCGACCCATTCTGAAAAAGAATCTGTCATTATTAAATAATAATTGCCATCCATCAGCTTTACCATAACTCCAGGCGTCAGTCGTGAGAATTATAGGGAATGATGGATCGAAATGTGCCAAAACTACTTTTTAACACTCTATATTCCAATTAAACTTTTAACCATTTTGTTGCTAAATTTGGCAACAAATTTGCATAATAATTTATGAGAGTTGAAAAAGATCTTCCGAAATATTTTCAGGCTCTGGTGAATTTATCACCGCTTTAATTCGCTTGGTTGTTTTTAATAAATCGTCCTTGGTCGCAGTATGCCCTAAATTTTCAATTCTATCCTTAAAGAAAATGAATTACTCTTTTTCGTAATCTTAATTCGGCGTCCTGTATTCGACTTAAAACTTCATTTAAATTTTCCAAATGATCGTTTATAGTTTTTCCTGTAACTACAATGTTGTCCTAGAAATTCACAACCCTTGGAATAAATACCCTGTAACAACTTTTCAATCTTATGCTGAAATTTCCCTATCGCTATAGTTTAATAACAAATGGCATTCGATTTACTAAAAACGCGCAGTTATGAGTGCTACAAGTAACCATTTTGCGGAATTCCACGTCCAAATCGAACTGACTAAAAACACGCTCCATTCCTTATTTAGAAAATTTAATTCCTCCTTGCAGGGCAGTAAATATTTCATCTATATGTGGTAATATATAGATGCTTATAATCAACTACTAATCTATTTATTGTGAGTTTATAGTCTGCAGCCAATCACACTCCACTATCTGCCTTTTGAACTGGAACAAGTCGTATCCCCACGCATTGGTAACAATTGACCTAATCACTCCTATCCGTTCCAACCGCTTAAGTTCTTTTTCCACACTTTCTTTAAACGCATGTGGAATTTGACGTGGTTTAACAAACTTTGGTGTGACGTTGTCCACACATTTCAATTGTATTTGCTTGTGTTTAAATTTGCCTAATTTACCGTCAAAAAGAATCTCCAACCTTGATAACAAATGTTCTAATGATGACTATAAGTCAATCTGATTTATACAGGTAATAAATGCCTTACCACACTTTCTGCAAGTTGCCTTAATGTACTTACAATTTTTGGATTCATGATTTTTGTTGACTTTTGTATCATTATAGACATTTTTTGTCACTTTTTTGATTACATTAGCCCTTCTTTCTCGCGATATCTCATATTTAATTGCAATGTTTATTACCTTTCCCAAAGTAAAGTCGGTCACACTTTCCTCGAACAATTTCTCAAATATTTTTCTAGCGACATACAAGTGCAAAAATGATCCGCAGGATAAAAATGTAAATTTTATTTCTACACTACAACAGTTGAAGCATACTTCTAAATTCTTATGAGATATAACTATAGTGACGTTTGTTTTAACAACATATTTTTGGATTGCGTTGAGGTAGCTGAGACCTATTGATTTTCCCACAGAATTTAAATCGGAACCAGATGAAAATAAAACAATTTCCATAGAATGTACAGACGCGTCTATCGACAAGAACAATTTAAAAATAACAAAAAATTGTACTAGATCTACTGAACTACTGTACTACTTTTTTTTTTTTTTTTGAACTCTGCAATCTTCTTTGGGGCCGAAGCTCTCCCAACTCTTTCGCGGTTAATTGTTAACATCCTACCTTACTCCGTCACCAGCCAAATCGAGGACGCACGAATACAGGTTCGATTTTAAATCCATTTGCATATTGCATTGCTCCAGTTAGCCTGTACTGACATGGGCGATGGTTCGGCTCATGGATTCTGCACTCCAACAGAGGATCATAGTTGTGTTCTTCGTCATCCCCGATCGTAATCAGGTGATGAAAAATCCCTTTTGCAAACCTCCCCCTTTAGGATTCGAACCCGGTACCCTAAGCCTCCTGTATTATTCTTAGTATTTTTTTTAAGTTAATACAGAATTTATTAAAAAAAAAAAGTCAACAGCATTACAGCGCAGAGTCATTGACTCTTACTGAGATCTTTTTACAAGATCTTTCAGACCATATTTTTTTACAATTGGCGATCGTTGTAGGTGGTCAGCCGAACAAATAATTTTATACACAATTGGTCCTGGCTTTGTAGTCAGCGGCGAGAATCGATCTCACGACAGCGATGTGTTTAAGCCAACGCTTTAACCATCACTATACGACCGGTGACGGAAAGAATTTATAAATTTTTGTAAATTTTATAAGTCGTCATCAGTCATTTAGCGAAGGTTAAGATCATTGTTTACCAAGCCGCGGAACCTAATTCTCGCCACAACCGCTAATCGTGTAAACAACCGCTGGAATGATTACCGTTGGAATGATTACGGGACAATTACGGCCTATATACCATAGTATATTTCAAGGTGCTCAAAAATTAAGCAATCAATATCTCGAAAATATTCATTAATGCAATATTATTCTATTAAGACCACTTCTCCACCTACTTGATACAAACCGATCTTAAGATAAAACAAACAATAAATAGTATACACTATTCGCTTAACTATATATAAACAAAAAAAAACTGCAATCATTTAATTCATGGATGACTCATCATCATTTCATTACACTAGTTGAACAAAAGAGTTTGGTAATTAGATGAATGGCAATGAAAATATGAGTATGAATTAATTTTAGTTCTAGACAATAACAAAAACCAACAACAAACAAACAAACAAACAAAAAAAACGAAAACTTCAAGGCTGGCGCTTACAACTTAATTTAAATAATTTAATTGTTTTAAAAAGACGAACTCGATTTAAATTAAATTTACATGCAATTTGCGCTTGTACTGTATATAGGTATAAATGTACGAATTAAAACTCGGGGGGAATGGTTGGTAAAGTAATACCTGTTCTGCGGTTTATTGCCATCTAAATATTATGTTTAGTATTTCTGTTCTCCGTTAATTATTTTATAGAAATTAAAATTTGATTGTACAACATGTTTAACATAATTTATATAATTATAATTATATAGCTAGTAGTTGCATTTATCGCAATAGCTTCATATAGTTTTAATGGTAACATTTTTTTTATGACATTATTTATGGCTTAAAAACGAAACAGTCTTATGTGCACTCACGAGGATCGAACTAAATTATCTAACCTTAAAGATTACACAACAAACAAATTTTAAATTTTAGAAAGTTTTTTTTTTATTTCTAAACCAATCCGCTAAAAAATGAACATACCAAACCAAGGTCTTAACTGTAATAAACTCGTATATGTATTCAAGTTTAAATATTTGCAAAATGCAATTATTTTAGTGGCTATATGAGCTAATTATAATTTGGTGCCCTCATTACTGTTTGAAAAATACTTAAAAGCTAAGTTTATTATAATTAGGAATTTACATTTTTTTAAATTTAATTAACATTAATAGAATTAATGTACGTACATTTAGATATCGCTTTAATTGGTTTGTTCTAAATGATCGAGTGATAATTAAAAAACAAATGCTTACACAGATTGCACCGATAATAGTTTATTGTTGTTCGCAACCTTGTTTATACTTTATATTCACCTGTAAATGAATAAATGTTTTATTATTTGGTGACCAATAAATTATATACAACAAACTGTCTCCAGCACTAGTGCCACGAATGATAAAATATCTGATTTATAGGACACCAAAAATTACAAAAATTCAAAAAGATCTGCAGTAATTTATTAAAGCATTTACATAAATTTTTGGTTTTGTTTATAAAACCGGGTGTTCAACACAATAATATACGATTTTACAGGCTATTGGTGGCTCGTACCGCAGCAACAATTTTTTGTTTGCATTAGATTTAATTATTCTCGACATACCCTGAATTAGACCTAGTGGTTCTTACGAAGACATTGCTTCTATTCGTTTAGGATCGGCTTAAAAACGTGACCGGACCACGCTGTTCTTTTTGGTTCAACTGCAGCTATTCAGCATTTCAGAGTAGTGCACTTCACAAAATCGATCTTTAATTTCACCTCACACTGCGAATCGTACAACTCATTTTTTTACACCTTCGCCATTCGATCCAATCGTACATATATCCCCTGCTTACGCGAAGACCTGGATGGACTGAAGAAATAAGCTGTTGTCCAAAAGTATTTCACTTTAACGAAAGTTAAATTCCAATATCAGATTAAAGAGTTTCGGGGTCAGAGCATCTCCTTATCGTACACCAGAAATAATTATAAAAACTTCGGTTTTGACGAAATTCTCTTCGGTAGGTCTACAAAATTCTCCGCTAGAGAAGTAATTCACCTTATGTAAAACAGTAGTATGTATACAGCAAAGTAGATACAGTATTTCATCGTGAATGACGCGAGACCGTACCTAGTCGTCACTAGTCGGCGTACAGTTAAAACACACAAAAGTGCTTTTGTCTCTGGACTGGCTTCCCGTCTGCGAATTGTAAGAACCCTGAATGGACTTGCAAAACCTATTCCTACATAAGGAAATGAAGCAGACAGGTTCATCTACGTTCTGTCGATAGGTTCCCCATTATTTATTCTTTCAGGCATGGGTCATGTTTGATGCACCAATTGCACTGCCGAAATGTTAAATGTAACAAGTTGCGTGCTTCTATGATGCAATATCGTCCTTGAATCATATAGCCATTAACAGAGCCGGTCCAGGGTAGCAAAATATTCATTTTGCGGACAAAATTATTGGATTCTTCGAGTTATATGGCCATTCTTGATTTCCCACACTTAGATGTCATTATCTAAAAAAGGTGCGTATTGAAGAAGATGACTTCTATTGAAAACTGGATTTTGCTGTGTCAACTCAATATACGCCTGCAAAAAGTCTCTGCACATCATCTCTCGGCTCAATAATGCTTCCGTCTGATTAATTTCATTAAAACTCAGTACAAAGGTATTGACCTTGACTGGACTCCTAGCACGACGAACTCATAAAATGATGCGAAGAATTTTCTTGTACCTTGGAAATTTCGATAAGATTTAGTTTAGTGTCTGGTTGTCTTTGCTTTGTTTTTTGGTCTCGTTTTACTGCTGTATGCGCAATATTGCTGACCATTTTGGATGCTTTTTCCTCGCTTGGTTCGGATACGTCAAAGTTGGTTTGTCCCGGCCAATATTGTTCCAGTAGGCCGACGGCTTTCAGCAGTGCGACATTGGTTTTAGGGCTTAGTGTGCGACAGGTATACTGTGGTTACTTGTCGTAACATGTAGAAAAGCTACTGCTGAGTAGGCAAGCTAACTCGCATCGCTGAATCGATGTAATTCAAGTTCCTCGTATTCGGTTGATGAACTATCCAGTTGAATTAGGTTTGAATTTTATGTCGTAATCTCGGCCATCGTTTGAGAATCTCGTCTGGTAGGTCATCATCCAAGATTGCTACGCCATAAGTATTACAAGATGATTTCTCAACAACAACAAATGAGTCAAATATTTGGTTTACTTCCGAAAAGATCGCTCGTTTCGCGTGCATTTTTCTGATTGGAAGGGAGATTTGCCCCGGTACATCTTCTCAATGTCGGCTGCAGAGGCGTATTTGAAAAGCGATGGCACAGGAGACAGAACCACCGTGTGAATTGTACGGTAAGGCCTATCAGCAGCATGTTGATGAGCGATGGATTCTCCTCAATTATTGACGAGGCGTCATTTGTTTGGTGGTAGTTTTGTTCCTTTAAAACGCCATGATGGGGCATGAAGTAAGCGTTTGAATTAATAGGACCAACAACCTTTATCAAATGGCCAAGCTGGCTATATTCAGTTGAAAAATCACTAGACCAAATGAAGTTCTGGATCGTATTTGAATCGTCTGTATAATGCGTTGAGTTGAGAAACGACTGTGATAATTGCTTTGAAGTTTTGTTGGGTCGGATTTAAACGGCAACTGGATGATGAATCGTCTATCTGGTATGTTCTCCTTGTAATGCTTAATACAAGATGCTTCTTCTGTGCATAATGCCAACTTCTTGAAGTTCTCTACCTCCTCTATCTTATGATGGCGGACCTAAATGTAACCCATTGTATATGTCAAAGAGAGCACAATGTGTTTGGATTTCTTAAGCTTGGATGCCTGCATTTCCTCCTACTATCCACCCAAATTTGGTATTTTGCGCAATCAGGTTGGTATTGGCAGACTTAAGTCGACCTTCTTTCAGGACTTCGAAGAATACTTCCACTCTTAAGAGTATGTCAATAATTTTTGATTGATACCACCTCGGATCTGCCAGTACTGCACGATGGATAACCACTTCAAACCATCGCGAGTCATCAGCTCATCTAGCGTAGCTGCTCTTTTTAGAAGCTCAGTGTGTTTATTGTTATTCCATCGGTGCCGTTTTAAACTCTAGTTTAATTCGAATTGTGACGGTGTCTCGAGAGGTGCCAGCTGATGTATTTCCGATGCCAGTGATGTTGATTTGGTGAGTTGTTGCACGCACTAGACTCGGTTACGAACGACGCTTGTGATCCGGAATCGAGTAATGCTCGATATTCTCACTCGGTTTAATGATTGTCGACTATCCAAACCATAGCTGTGGGTAAAAGTGGGTTAAACTGCACTAGTATTCGATGCAGCTCGCAAATTTGATACCTTCGGCTGAGTCGAAGCTAAGTTGACGGTTGCAAGTTTTAAATCCGCGTTACTGTTGTGTTTATCAGTATGGACTGTTCTTACCGTTCACGAACCTCGAGAGCGTTGTATTTGGCACCTTCATTAGCCGCTTTCATTCATACTGGACAACAGTTGGATTTAGGTTCAATTGGATCAGCAAATGCAGTAAAAGCAGGTGATTTAAATGTAGAATGTTTATGTTTCTTCATGTCCATTGAAACTGTGGATTTGCTTGATACCCTGATTGCATCAAGCTCTTTAGCTCGTGCATTCAAAAATGTCAGCAAATCACCAATTACAAGTTGATCCTTACTAACTGTCTCTTGTACCCACAACGACTTAGTCTCGTCATCCATCGTGTATTCAGGTAGGTTAACCACTATTTAAGCACCTTGGCAGTGTCCTCTAATGCATTTAAGCCCAATAGCACGTCGTCTACCGTATCGTATGCTTATCTTATCTTATGTTTAATGCTATTGCTTTTCGAATGAATGCGTAAATTATTGGCTTTATTCGATCATATCGATGGTTTAAATGCGTCATTGCCGCTGCATAGTTTGCGTCAGATTGGCATATAACGTACCAGTGCCGCGCCTTATTCATATCAGCGTTAAACAAATCAATAAAGCTTTGAAGCTCGATTAGCTCTTCTGATAATGTTGGAATATCGACTTTAGCATGCTTGACGATATTGATTAGCTATTTCTGCTAAATATTCATAATCGGAATTTCCAATTTACGGTTCTTCATCTTTGGTCTCAAGTATGGCTGCTTCTAGGTTAGAGAGGCTTTAAGCAAATCCCTTGCATACACTAGCCCGAGTTTAATTTCATCTATAGGCATAGGTAAACCGTCTGTTAACTCATTGACGAATTTACCAAGCAATCTAACAAGAATTTATAGCACTCAATCACTGTGTTGGGAACCTGAGTCTAATATAACTCTTATTTACACTCAGGGTCACTTTACAATACCGGCGTAGTGTGTTTCGATGGAAAATTTTCGCAGATATTGACTCGGCAGTGACCTTAATCCGGCTCGAAGAACCAAATAACCAAACTGTCAGTATCAAAACATTTAGTAAAGACAACATTTTCATTATGTTGAAGTACACGAACGAACAACTTTTACAAATAATTAAAATTTACTACAAAAATTCCGAGTCGGTGACTGCAACTTCAAGAGCATTAATTCCAATTTTTGGTCGTAATTATCGTCTCAGTATAGACAAGCAATTCATATTTTAGTGAAAAAGTGTGAGTCTAAATATTCGCTGCTAGATGTTCCCGTGCCAGTGTGACAACGGGTTGGTTGAAGTGCTGAGAATATTGCCGTTCAAGCGTCCTTCGCAAACGAACCAAAACAGTCGATTCCACGGCGTTCTCAAGAAGTGAGGATCGCTCAGACCACACTATGGCGAATTTTGCGAAAGGATCTTGACTTGCAACCTTATAAGATCAAGTTAACACAAGAACTGAAGTCGATCGATCATATGAAACGACGTACGTTCTCAACAACAATCGACTTATTGAAATCTAAATTCGATGAACGTGTGTTATAGCCAGAAATGGTCCTGTCGATTGGTCGCCTAGATCGTGTGATTTAACACGTCTAGACTTTTTTTTATAGGGCTATGTTAAATCATTGGTCTTTGCCAACAAGCCGGCGTCGTTAAAGGAGCTCCGAGCCAATATTAAACGTTTCCGACGAAATGTGTGGCCGAATCATTGAAAATCGGGTTCAACGAATCGACATCTGCAAACGTGCCCATGGTGGTGAACATATGAACGATGTTGAATTCCATACATAAATGTTTTGATTGTACTTTAAGTCAATAATAAAATGTTCGAGGTATCTCAAATGGTTTGCGTTTTATTTAAAAAAAAAGTCAAGTCCTTATTGGAAAACCCGATATATGAATTCAATTCAGTTGTTTTCATATGTGACGTTACGAGTTGTAGTTTTAAGCGAAAAATTAAATACAACCGTACCGCAGTATGATGGTGCATTATACCATACAAATACTATGGTACTAAAAACCCCTTTTTGATTATAATGTTAGTAACCTCAATTAATTTTATACTACTAAAAAATACTAATTTGATTAAATATTTTATTAGGATATTACCTTTCCGTCCATCAAAAATAAATATGTGTGATAACATGGATTATATTTATCCCCTTTTTACGAATTGACCGTAAATTAAAAAAATTTTCACTGTAGACCCCCCATTTCGAGATCTTGTAATATTGAAAAAATGGAAATTTCTAAGTACATTAAAATGTACACACAACACTGTGTGTACTGTATACACGGAATATATATGTGCATATGTATACGAGTATGTATAATATATAACCTCTAGAGTACATAGATAACATAAAATCAATTTATGTATAATTATTTATTGTACGTGGATACACCTGGTGTAATTTAAAGTTTATTTTAGATTTTATGCTATATACATACTGGGAATATGTTTATACTTCATATATTCGAAAAGTCAGATAGTATTTGCTTCAACGTTACCTCCAAATAAAAATAAAATAGGGTTCTATGTGTCAGGGTTATTAAAAATGGAGTGCTACACGAAAGAACATTGTTTTCATTGTTAAGCAAAATTTTATGATGGTGTTGGATTTTCAGCGGTAAGGCTTATTTTCATGTTGATGTCATTCTTGAAGTGATTGTAAAACGTGGCACTGTTTACAATAACAGTTAATTGTGCCCACTATCGCGACATGATAAGCTAGTTTTTTGTGCCTAAATTGCAAGATGTGGGTTTGAACGACATGTGATTTCCACAAGATGGTGCCATATTTACACCCTTATATGTAATAAGAAAACGATATGTGATGTATTGTCGTTCGTTTATAATATTGGAGGAGCAATCAAAAACATGAAAATAGAAATTTTCATGATAAAATAGTTTTTTAACAGTATTTGCCGTATCAAGGTCTTGTTATGTTCTCAGTATTAAAATTTAGTTGTATTCAATCTTGGTTAATCTTAATTTTACAGCCATGTGGAAGTTAACCTTAGATTCATTAACATATCAAATCGTTGGTTTTGTGGCCATATCGAATATATGTATATCTAAATGCAACGCTTGAATAGTTTGTATGGATCCGTGTTTAATTTGCGATTTCATTCAAATTAAATATACGCGTTGACGGTTTGAATATTAGTCTTTTGTGATACGTATTAGATATCTAACATGATTTATTTGTTATTGACTACGCATAATTAGGATTTCATGCATTTCATAAAAAATATTGTTATATTGTTTGGTAATTTTACACAAATTTGGTTTGGTTTATCGATTATTTTACATTGGCAATAAATCGTGGAAGTTAATATTTGCTGGTGGTTTACAAAGTCATTTCGAAAAAATAAGTTAAAGTGTTGCGTTCCTGCAAATTATCGATTAATAATGAACCTACTTCATAATTGAATATGCGCAAGTCTCGTTATTTCTTTGGTGGTGTTATCGAACAACTTGATTTTCTAAGACCATATCATTCACCATCGAGATGCAACCATTGATATGGTACTTCACATTTAGGAACATTTCTCATTAGGCTTCCGGTGATTGTAATGCCACAAATATAATATTGAATGTAGGCACAAATGGTTTAGGAGTGTGGGACTCAGAGGAGAACGTATGGTTCCGTTTTTCATGTAAAATCTGATTTCCAAGCAATATGGCGAGTAAATGGTGCCATTAAATAACTGCATGTTCTCCATGTTAAGGTCGACAGAAGCGCGGGCGTCGGTCTTGGATATTGTGGCTCGCTATGTAAATGTGTACAAAGAGTTGACTGGAAACCGAAAGATATGATTTCATAACCATTTTTTATTCAAGGTATTGCCCATCGCTACCCACTACTTTTTCCCATCTTTTTGGCAATTTACGGATTCCATCCCTGAAAAACTGCGCCAGCTTGGCGGCCAAAAACGAATCGAGCCAATTTTTGATACCTTTAACTGAAGTGAAGCGTATTCCTGATAGGACATTCTGCATGGATCGCAATAGGTGATAATCGGAAGAAGCAAGGTCTGGGCTATAAGGCGGGAGAGGCGGAATTTCCCATCCGTTATTCTCCAGGTAATTTTTGACCGCGCAAAGCAGCTCAAACCTGGTATCTCCAAAAATTATCTTTTTTATTTAAAAAAAAAACTAAAAAGACACAAACGACGTCAAAGATTTGCTCCTTGTTGATCATCCTCGATAATTTCACGCGCCGCGGCATCAACATCATCGTAGGCGATTTCCATGTTAAACCGAACTTTGTAGGTTTAATCTTTAGTTATGGTGTGTAATTTAGTGTCAAGCACATTCTTTCCTCATAAAAAATCCTCAAAGTAACGTGGAGATCGGATGATAAAAGGTGCCGACATGGATAGCAAACACATGCTTATCAAATATAAGTATAAATCCAACAACATAACAGTCAGCCCTTACAACCCTAACAATATTCTCTTGGTATGGCCGTCCTACTTTCAAAACCTACTAAATAAGGATAACAATTTAACTTCCAAGCTATCGAGCCGTAAGGTATAGACAATTTCTTTCCAAACTCCACAATAAAAAGGGATGATGCAGCTATCGATAAGTTAAAAAATCTTAAAGTCCCGGATATCAATGGGATTCGTGCAGAACTTGTTAATAGCGAAGGAGCAACACTTAAACTCGGCTCTTCGAACCGATTATAATGAAATTCTATATGTAGGATGACAATGGTATTTAAAAATGATTTTTGGGAACGTTGGAATATGGCCAATAAGGAAGGATATCGGCGAGTTCTTAACCGATTATTATGAAATTCGATATGTAGGATGAAAATTAATTAATTTTTCTCACATAGATTCTCTAAAGTGAAGAAAAGTTATATTAACTAAACGAATAAAAAATACATGAAGATAAATTTTACTAACAGTAAACTCGATCAAGTCAATGACTATTTTAATAAAATGAGAAAAGCAGCAATTAGAAAAACCAATAAGTGAAGAGAAATTCTATCTCTCTGCTTAAAATTATTCAATTATGAAACCTTACTGGCCATATTCCAGAGGTTTTCCCAAAAAAGGTTTTAAAATCAAATTTAATTATACAATTAAAGAAAAAAAAACATTAAGTGAAGAAAAATTCTATTTCTTTCCTTAGAAATATTCAAGTATGGAACCTTACCGGTTTTATTCCAGAACTTTCCCAACAAATCATTTTAAAATTCCATTTCATCCTACATATCGAATTTCATCATATTCGGTTAAGAACTCGGCGAGTTCCTTCCTAACTGGCCATATTCCAGAACTTTCACAAAAAATCATTTTTAGATCACATTCCCATCCTACATATAGAATTTTATCATAATCGGTTAAGAACTCGCCGAGTTCCTTCCGAATTGGCCATATTCCATAAATTTTCCAAAAAATCATTTGTAAATCCCATTTTCAGCCTACATATCGAATTTCATCATATTCGGATAAGAACTCGCCGAGTTCCTTCCTAACTGGCCATATTCCAGAACTTTCCCAACAAATCATTTTAAAATCCCATTTTCTTCCTGCGTATTGAATTTCATCAAAATCGGTTAAGAACTCGCCGAGTTCCTTCCTAATTAGCCATATTCCAGAACTTTCCAAAAAATTGTTTTTTTTTCCAAAAAAATTGTTTTAAAATATCCAGTTTTGTCCCTTATCTCGTTTTGTCAAATCCTATTTTCAAATATCCAGTTTTAAAATGTCCAGTTCTGAGCCCTATGAAAAATGTCCCTATTAAAGGATATTAATGTGGATTTGATCTAACCGTCCATTTACTGATCAAATCTTTACGATCAGGATGTTCTTTGAGAAACGAACTGCATTTATCAGTGATCGACTTATTTTATATTTTATGTATTTTAAGGTTACAATATTTCGTAATAAATCAGAATTCTGTCAGATTCATGCCATTTTTGTAGTCGAATTCACGAAACTTGCTACATGGGAGGGAAATAATGCACAATTTACTATCCATAAACATAGATTAAGATATAAAAAAGATGATTGTTTTATACCAAGCTTCGGTACCACTAACAAATTAAGCCTTGGTATAAAAAGGTTTCAATAACTAATAGAGGTTGGTTGATGTTAAGTTGATCGAAAATCCAATTGTGATTAAAAAACTTGGGAGCCAATTCTCGTTTTTCCAACGTTTCTTTTTATTATAAATTTTATTATGATTTTATTTCCATTCACTTTGATGGTTTTTAGCTAAGAGAGCTTATTTTACATATTTTAAGATGAATTTACAATAGTTTCAAATATTTCGATATGGCAAATGTGGTTAATGCTGTGTGCCTCAAAAGACTTTTCAAACAAATCTTTTCGATATACTATTAGTTCAAGCATTATGCCAACAGATGCCACTAGTACAAAAGCCTTTGTCTGTGCCTCAAATTCGACAAAAATTTTCTTTATAAAATTTTTGCAAAGTGTGACGGGGTCTTTTAAAAGCTTATTATAATTGAAAAGGTCATTCCCACCAAACGGCTATTTTCATTTGTATGGCAGCGGTTGCCGGTTACAAGTGTACTCATAACATTCTAGCCATTATAACACCATTTATTATAAGAGGAACTTTACCTGCATTAGAGAACAAGTAAAACCACCCAGGTATATATACCAATGCCCAAAGTGTGGTCGGAAATGCATTTGACATGATTAAAACACGATGGTGGACAATACATCATGTTGTGCCGTTGTACACAACAGCATGTTGTGAAACTTTAATTCACAATATTTGTGTAAATGATACCTTTGAGTTGGAGCCAGTTGAAGTATCATGAAAATTTTAATAATCTAAATGAACCAGGTCATAGAAGAGTTCTCGAATTTTGCAGAAACTAGTTGTAGGCCTGAATTTTTACTACATGGATATTCCGAAATTTTTCCTAATACAATATTGTGACGCTGTGAAAACCGAATCTATAAATAATACTTTATTCAAGGTTCTTCTGATTTCTTCCACCTTTGTTCTAGAATTGGACCAGATACATATTAGTTTAAAATAAAAACTTGTAAACTATGTTTTACTATGTTTAAAGTTTAAACGATGAACATTTTAAATTATTATCAGGATAAATAGAATTCATTCCTGGCCTATATTGAGGCCAATATTTTTTTCATTTAGATTGTGCCGTCAGTCGTCTTTATGATTTTCTTTTTCTTGGTATTAAACTGTTTATTCCGTATCGTCAAACTAGGCCGCACTGGAAACACATGTTTTTTCGACAAAGCTCTTTCTGCTGCAAAAAATAAAATGGATCCGCTATACTTAAAAGATTACGGCAACGACCCTCACGTTACAGATCAGAGAAGTTTAAGAGTGCTCGTCGTTATTTTAGGTAGGATATTAAACATTAAGCGACATGTTTCAGGTTATCCGCAATCTATGAAATTCAATGATGCCGAATCGGAAGAGATAAAAGAGATAGTAGAAATGTGTTCTAAGTTTTTTAATTCCTACTCTTTTTCCTCTTCGTCACTTATTGGTTTTGACGACAGTAAAGGAACTATTGATTTGGGACGTAGTTTAGAATTATTTATACCGTGTATTATCTTGTATAACTGTGCGCTTTCTCTTTGTATTCCACTGACAAAGTTATTTAACAGATCACTTGAGGTCAGCTGCAATACTTCACACATAATTCTTAAACTTACAAGTGGCGATAGTCCTAGAGTTTTTTAAACTATAGGCCTATTTCCATTTTATCAGCGATTCCTGACTTGTTTGACTGTATTGTGCGGGATGTTTTGTTCGGTATGTTTGAAAAGGGTATTTCACCTCAGCAACATGGTTTCGTTCTATACGTAGGTTAACTGCAACCATAGATTAAGATATAAAAAGATGTTCCAATTAAAACAAAAAATAAAAGTAAGGGACGGGTACCTTTAACATCTCTATTATCATTGTTGACGTATAATAATCCTGAAATAATGATCAAAAATTAAAATTAGTTTATATTTAACTAATATGACTTTTCACAAAAAGTATAAAAAAATTATAATAGTTGTAAACTATAATACTTTTTGGTTTAGTTTAGTTTCAAGTTGAGGCACAGTAGGTAACTTTTGTGATAGTTCCATCTATCTAGATATTACATGAACTAACACGTTATAATTTAGTTTCAAATAACTTATATTAACTATTTCATCCAGCCGAAAGACAAATCAATTAAATTTAAATGATGATGTTGTATTAGATTTAATTGAAGTCGAGCTGGATGAATACTCGTGTGATATAATAACGTATTTAGCTGGGTATATTGAAGCCAAACAATTGCCTAAATTTTTAAAATGTAAGGAATGTCTCCAAATTTTAAATAAAAGTGCACGGTTGGAGCTAAATCTAGGTTTATTTAATTTAAAAAAATGGGGTAAATTAATGACCCCATCATTAAATACATACAAAATTTTAGTCGAATGTGAGAAAATTTTTAAAAGTAGTGTTAATATTAATGTAAAATTAGAATATAGTAAGTTAGTTTTACGATCAATACAAAATATTAGTTTAATCGATTTAATTTTTATAGATAATAGCAATCACTTATACTCTAGATTTAATATTAATGATATAGAAAATCATTTTTACGTGTTAATTAAAACTATCATAAATATATATTATAAAATAAGATTTTTTCATTTTGCAAAACAAGAGAATTTAAAAAAAATTGGTGTAAGAAAAAAATTAACGAAGTTAATTCATTTTAATGAAATGAAATAATTAAAAAAAAATAAAATTTGGTTTTATTTATTTATTATTGTATATAAATATAAGCCCATGTACTCCAATCCCGATTATAAAATTTAAAATTTTTTTTTTAGATTTAAAATTTTTGTTTCGTTAATAATTCGTTCAATATAAAAAACTGTAGATAAAAAAATGTAAACATTTCGTTCAACTACTCTAGTGCCATCTACTATTTTTATCCCAACTAATATCATGTTGGCACATAAAATCGACGCGATTTCCCTTATAGTAATATAAGTTATTTGTTTAGTTTAGTCGATAACTAAGGCATTAATATTATTGTAGTTTTTATCAATCCCACTGCCATCTATTGTTAAATAGTATATACAAATTTGAAAGCTTTATATTTTTGATCAATAGCTAAATGTAAATATAATTGGCTTATGCTGTGTGCCTCAGAAGACTTTTCGAACTATTTAAAATTCGAAGCTTTTGCTACTGTCTCATAGGCAAGAGTTAAAAGGTAAATTTACGAGGTTACTTTTCAAAGACTTTTCATTTTAATATGTGACGTGTTTGATGTTGTGAATTTGTTTTGACGTTTAGTATAGAAAAATCAATTAAAGAAAAAAATGGTCGATGCAATTTTGTTTTTGTTTTACCGATAAATAATAAATTAAATGCTATATACATATATGCATAATATATTACGTATAAATTATTATTTCTTATTATACAATATGACGAGTATTGGAACACAAGAAACCGAAAAATATATTCAAGCCAGAATTCAATTCGACCATTTGTTTAATGATAAAAATTTATGATACTGCTGAAATAGAATTACATTTTATATTTTTATATAAATATGTTCTTATATAATATGTACATAATATATCGAATGAAATAAAATATTGATATTTTTAACTAAACTTATGTTGGTTCATTCTGAGTGCGCTGGTAATTGTCTTTTTGGGTGGAAGGTTGGAAGCGACAAACAAAAATTGCTTCTTCTGTCGAAAAGTAAAACGTCTAGATGCTTTAAAATCGTTACCAGTACAGGTAAAGCTTGGTAACATTTCATCCACTTTAATGATAAACCAAAGTATTATTAAAGTCCTAATAGGTATTTAAAGGCGTAATCTAGTGTTTAAAATTTTCAAAAATGTAGGTAGGATTCAAAATATTGTCAATTTTTATGTTGTTGCTACAGTGTGGGATCGGGTTAGCTAAAAAACCATATCTAATTGTTTTAGACATGCTGGTTAGTCACTTAGTGGGCGAACAAGAAGTGTTGTTTTAACCAACTTATTTTTGAGTGACTTGAATTTTGACATTCCTCAGGCCAAAAGAAGTTCTTGGCAATCTTAGAACCAAGATTTCAGCGAGTTTTGGAATAAATTGGGAATTTTCTGGATGCCTTGAATCTGGATGTTCTTATGATGGAGAAAATTAATCTAAAGAAGGATACTTCTTTAGTAGCGTGGTAAAGTCGAGGTTAATCGAGATGTAAATCAGCGTTGGTGTATTAACCAGGGCCGTTGTGACATTGATGGACAAGTGAGTAGTTGAATCTACCATTGCCGTTTGTCTTAACATCAGCAATAAGTTTGAATTAGCTTAAGAAATCAGCACCAATGATTGAACGATTCACTGCTGCTAAGATGAAAGCATGCGTGAAAGTTCTCTTCAGTCCGATATCTACCTGAAGCAATTTTGTTCCCCAGGTATTTATAATTGAGCCATTGACGGCTGGTAAAATTAGATCTGTATTTCTATTGAAAATGTTAAATTAATTAATTAGGTTAGTTGGTTCATTCTGTTATAAGTAGATTAGCGTCATATATATTGAGTGTGAGATGAATGAATCTCGAACCGGTTGCTAAGTCGTTTTTTTCAATCGATTTGCAAGTTTAAACTACTTGTAGACGCTGATGGTCTTGTTGCGTTGAAATTGCATGAATTGACGCATTTTTGGGCATTATTGTCGAATGTTGCGTAGTACCAACAATTGCACTTCCGGCGGTCGTTGTTATTATTGGAGCTACGTAGTTGGCTGCGATTTCTAAAATGCAAATTGAAACGGTGAGATCTTGATTAGCAAGGTCTATCTGAAACGTATAACTGTTTATTTTTTGCTTCGGAACGTGCTAGGCGAATTTCGGTTTATTCGATAGCTTCGGGCTCGGTAAGTCTCCAATTTTAATAATTTCTGGCAATTTCCTGATTCATAGTGACCGTACTTTTCTCGTAGCAAAATTGTTGGACTGCAAGAGATTTTGTGTATCTTAGTTCATCGGATAGGCGTCTATTACCTATGTTGTAAGCCGAAAGTAAGGTTTTGAGGCGCATCTCTTCTGATGGTGCCAATCGGTCAAGTACGGCGGTTTTAAGTGTCACTTACAAATTATTTTTGGGTGGTTCCGCGAGGAGGTCGGCGATGATTTCCCTTGAGGTCGGTGATAAAGCAGCCAGCACATCGCTTTTAATTTTCTTAATTATTTTGAACATTAGTTCGGCCATATTGAATCAAGTGTGTGGGTTATCAGTCCTGAATGGTAAATTCACCTTTACTGATCCCACATAAGACATTTCGACATTTTCACTAGTAGGGGAAATATATTCTGATCTATTTTATGTAGATTATAATAACGCACACCCAAAAAAACGTCAATCCCTGACCTTAAACGAGTACATAAATAAGAGAAAAATAACAATATAAATGACCCAAAATTGAAAGAAAAATATAAAATGTTGGGATGTTTTGATTGTTAGGTTGCTCCCTTGTTGTACCTACCTGGTCGACACTTCTGTGTAGGCGGGTGTTTCTACACGTCACTGTACGCGTTTACAAAATTGATATTTTATTTGTATTTTCGAATTTTGTGCTGTTGTAGTACAAAAAAGCTTTGTATGTTTTCCAGTGCGTGTTGGCGACTATTGTATGATCCCTAAAAAGGGACGTGGGATCGCTATTTTGGGATGCTTTACTTTGAATCCAATAAAAAAAACTTCCAATTGACTAATCTCACAACGAAAATTTATTTGTTATAAACTAACATATTTGCTAATAAAGATTGTGTAGGAATATTTTTTGTACCGAATATTTTACTAAGGGGCGCATGTTCGGAATGATAATTTATTTTCAGTGTTTCAAGATGTTTATATTCTGTTACAAAAGTTCTTTCCATTCTCAACAATTTTACCAGCCATTTAAAATCAAATAATAATTGGTAATTTTAAATTATTAATAGTTCTATCATACATAAACTTGATTGTGGCAAAGACTTACTGTGGCAACTTACTTAAAGAAACTTATTTAGGATACCCACTCACTTTTAATAAAATGTAATAATCTGGCTGTAAAAAAACATAAAATATCTGGAATTTTAAATATTACCAAATTCTATGTTTATCTTTAAAAAACAACCAAAAATGTTTACCATTAATCTAATCATCGACCAGCAAATGAATTTCATGCTTGAATAATTCAATTAAACTAAGCCTCATCGTAACGTATCTAATTAAATCATTCATATTACATATCTGTATAAAAACTCATCCAACCAAAATAAATTATCTCTCATCGTCATATCGTCCCCAACATCATCACATACACATATGGTTCCAATTTTCAGAGATAAAAATACATAAAACGAATTCAACCCATAATTACATTCATATTGTACCAACCATACGCGCAATGACATCGTTTCTCGTCATATTATCCACGAGTATGTATTATATTATAATACCATGTAAAATAAAAAATTGATAACAAAATTTTATTGTTGTTGTCAAATTATTGATGTAAAAGGACTGAAAGACACTTTATAATTATGTAAGCATAATTTATTTTTCCACATACCTACATACCCATGAATATAAATAATATATGCATATACATTTATTTATTATACATTACTTAACAAACCAACTGGAAATAATAATAAAATTATAAACTTAAATGATTTCCTACATTTTGTTGTTGGTATATACGACAAGAAAACTATAAGCACTTTTCCATTGAATGAACTATTTCTGTAATTCTTTGTTTCCAGAAAGAGGGAGATATATTGTATGGTTTATACATATGTACTTATATGGAAGCATTTAAAGTTAAAAAACATATCTTCATCATACGATTTGTAGGTTTTTTTTTTTTTTTTTGTTCCTCCAACTACCATCATCCACCATACACTTAGCTTTATAATACATTTTATATAATTTTGCGCTTGACTCTTGGTTCTATATTTGTGTATGTGCTACACAACATAAGGAAGTGACCCAGTTTAGTTTTCGTTTTGTACATATTTCGATTTTTTCGTAACAAGTTGTTTCAACTTATGGATTCTTTATTTTATTTTTTAATGTTACTATCACCACTATTTTAGTTTATCACTATAATATATGTATATATATACTCGTAGTATGTACTTGCTATATATAAATGCGCTAGAATTATAAACCAAAAAACCAATATGATGAATAATTTGTACGGTTTTTGGTTATTCAATGTAAAAATTGATAATTCTTTTGCATTTCATGATTTACATTTATTAATTTTCAACCGAATCAGCATTTATACGTCTGCAGTATTTTACATACATATAGTGCATATACGAATAAAAAAAATTTAACTAGCTTTTCAGTTTTTTATTTTTCTAATCTGTGATACATTAAAATGGGGAGTTTATTAAATGAACCGCATAATGAAAGGATAAATGATAAATTTCTAGGGAGATTTGTTCATTTGGAATGGTTAAGTCACTCGAATTTCATCAATCATAATTTGATAAGACCTGATTTTTATGCAATATGCAACTATTTGACATCAGTATTTATTCTTATTGGTCCCTGTGGTTGTGGGACACTATCATCTTTAGACTTCTAAACGAGCATGCTTCATCTTTAGACTTCTAAACGAGCATGCTAGAATTCTACCTTACAATTCTATCACAGCATCCTTGTCTTGTCGTAGGAGAAAGCGACTAAATAAAGGTTGGATCGCTGGGCTGACTACCGGCATTAAAAGACTGTTTTAGATTTCAAAGCTACGTTTATGCATGCGACTAGCCAACCGGACAATCATTTGTATATAAGCGCCTACTGATGTAAGCCAACCCAAAAATAAAGAATCATTTTACAACAATTTAGATGATTTGATGGGATCTATACATGAGCACGACGTCAGAATAGTGATGGATGACTTTAATGTTAGAGGTGGCAGAAATCAAACTGACTTAAGTGAATACATAGGTCCGTATTCCCGGCTCCCAAGTTTGTAGGCAGTGATCATCAATTAGTCACTGCAAAGCTAAGATGACAGTTTTCGTACAAGTCAGGGATCACAGAAAAACGAAACTTACGTTTGAACTGTGAAGGTCTGATAAACGAAGATGAGGAAGCACAATATCAGGATCTTGTTAGCAGTAGCATTATGGAAACTAACCACCGTTCTGTTGATATAAATGCTCTATAAGAGGTATCGAAAAATTTGGGTGTCAGTGCTGCCCAGGCGACTCAATAGATAGGTAAAAATGAAGTTTTTCAATCGCACAGGTGAACAAAGCGGTATTTTCTAGAAGAACTGCCAAGCGAATTGTAGACGGAAAAAGCGTGAATGGTGCAAGTCTGAAGTCTTAAAAGGAGTCACCGGACTTTACCATACTTTCAGACCTAGGTCTATCGCTATTCGGGACCAGGATGGAAACCTCCGTGTTAACATCAATGCAGTGCTTGACATTTGGAATAAGCACTTATCTGATTTACTTAATTCCCCACAAGTGTCAAATGCAGTGTTTGAAAGTTGTCAAATACAGACTGTAGAGATGTGCAAAGGGGACCCATTATACGAGGAATTCACACTGACCATGCAAAGACTAAAATGAACCCAAAAAAAAGGAGATCGCTCAAAATGCGATAAATATCGCGGCATAGCTTTCCTTTGCACATCATGTAAATTACTGTTTTGCTTAATATTGGAAAGAATCGCTCTCCTGCCAGAGAAAATTGTAAGTGACTATCAAGAAGAATTTCGCCTGAATCGGTCAGACACTGATCAAGTTTTTTCGCTGAGAATTATTCTTTCTAAATATTACGAGACATCTCGTAACGTACATCACGTGTTCTTGAATTTCCAACAAAAATTTGACCGATTAACACCGTTAAGAAATAAAATATTAGGTTATCACACAGAAAAATTCTCAAATATACGAATCCTGATATTTTTGTTCAAAATTATTAATACACAATGTCCAGCCTACTTTTACTCGCAGATCGTATTTGCTAACTCAAATAAAACAGTTAAACTGATGTTGCCAAAATTTTCGTTCAAAATAAACGTGGATTCTTTGTTCATGCAAATACACTTTGGAATTAATTACATTCTGATATATAAAAAATTAAGACGGTGTATTTATTTAGACTGGCGTGTAGGAACTTTCTGTAATTCCCTCAAATTGCTTTCGAAGCTTGATGGAAATATGTCGTTCATATGTTTGTTTGACTACGCGAAATCATCGTGAGATAGTAAGAGTGCAAGACAAGTATGACTAAGGCTGGCAAGGACACTATTCATTTTGTGGAGAAGTGAGTTAAGAATAGTCATAGGAGTATTCACAGGGCACTCCCTTTTCGAAAAACGTCCGAAAAGGGACTCTGGTCTGACAAGTTATGATTTCTGCAGAAGTTGTATGGTCGAAGGAGAGGAAGAGATTCTTTTTCACTTAATAAAGCCGAACATAAGGGCTTTGACACAAAAAATACATAAGACACTTTGGTAAATAATCAGTAGGCACATTTCAGATCTTGCAGATAACAAGGTGCCAGTAAGAGTATTAGGGAAGTACAATTTTGTGGTATTGACAATGGTTCGATTTTCATTCCAAGTTATGTGGCTGACTGTGGTTTTTTCTGAATGCTCTCAAGCTTAGAGATGTTTTAATCAAAAAATGGACACCAAACAATAACCGCACATTCCAGTTTCAGTGGGAATTAAGCGAAGTGCAGGATCTTGAGTGACTCCAGATCGTAAATATCCCCCGTCCATCTTTAAATAAAAGCTTTACATGGAATTAGCTCCTAGACACCTACGTCTTTGATCTCATACTGTTGATTTCTTATTGTTTTATAACTGGATTCAATTTCCGGTGGAAAGATACAAGTCTCACACTTTTTGACTTTAGGTAAAGAAGATTTGACTCACACCAATTCGCTAAATTTTCAGTGTCCTCTAAGAGTTGCTCGGTACCGCTTCGGTTCTTAATAGTTCTGTATATCTTTAAGTCGTTAGCAAACATTGAGGTTTTCGAATATTGTATGAATACAGTGATTGTCGCGATGAAAATTGTAAAAATCCAAAGATGGACATGTGAACCTTATGGAAAAGCTTAAATTGACTTGAAGCAGTTTTTGTTTCAATTTCAATGTATTGGATGCGGTCGCTTAAGTAAGATTTAAACCAAACAGCAAAGTTATTTGAGAATCCAAATGAGTATAACCATTCTAGTGCTTTACAGTGATTATTGGAGTCAAATGCTTTAGCAAGTACACCACGTCAACGTTGCTTGTGACTTTCTATAACTTTGTTTGTACTGCTGGCAAATTCAAAGCAGTTTGTAGATGTTGATTTGTTTGGCATGAACCCAAGTTAGTACGGCGGTTTGTCTTAAAAAAGCGAAGTGAAGTGCTTTGGAACATTTTTAATTTTATCTTTAAAAAAAGTTCTGAAAATCTTGTATTTTTAATCTCAAAATAGTTTTCGAAAACTATCACCGCCATGTAGGATTTTTACCCACTAAAACCACCTCCTCTCACCATACCGGTGCTCCCCCTGGAACCACCGCAAAGTATTACTTCGGGGGCAGGCTTAGTGTTTCTACTCACACGCGTTTACCTTAAATTTCTAGCCGTTTCTATCTACCTTACTTCCTCTCTTAGTTATGGTGGCGCAGCAAGTGTCCCATGTCTGCTGAGATCTACTATTTTGTCCGAACTTAAATTTGCGCTAGCGGAAATATAATGGTCCAATCTCTCGGCATTGAAGCGCGGATACTCAATACGTGTTCGGGGTCTTCGACTTTATTGCAAGATGGACATAGAGATACAGATATCTACGGTAACCACCGTGTCCCGTTGGGAATTGGCTTAAATGGTAGTTCATTTCCATGCTTCCGCTTCAACCACGGTTCAATAGCCGGGATCAACCTGTGTATCCAACGTCCTTTCGTTGTATTATCCCAACGTTCCTGCCAACTTTGCATTGTTTTGGCTCTTTCTATAGTTTGGATATTCTGTCCATCCAGAGAGCTTCGTCTCTTTGCTTCATATATTTTATTCGCCTCATCCGCAAGGATATCAATCGGTATCATTCCAGCTTAAATTTATGCTGCTTCATCTGACATAATTCTATATTCACTGATGATCCTAAGGGTGGTTAGCCTATAGACTTCAGCCAGCCGCCTTTTGTTACTTTTTATCTCCAGTGCTCCTGACCAGATCGGATCCCCATATAACAGTACCGAGCTTACGACTCTGGATAAAAGAATCTGTCTACTGCTTCTTGGACCCCCGACATTTGATAGCATATTGGGTAGCGCCGAGTACACTCTGGATGCTTTTCCGCACATATAGTCTATGTGGCTCTTGAAATTCAACTTGCCGTCAAGCATAATCCCCAAATATTTAATAGCTTCTTTGGACTTTATGACATGATCCCCAACCTTAAGTGATGTTGTTTCCCTTTTTTTTACGGCTGCTAATCAGCACTGCCTCTGTCTTGCGTTCTGCTAGTTTCAGGCCATCGGATTCCAACCAGTATTTGCGACCATCTCAATTCCATCCATATGGTTTGCAACCACCACTATCGCGATGTCATCGGCAAATCCTATAGCTTCTGCTCCATCCGGGATTCGTAGCTTGAGGATATTGTTATATACATAACATTCCATAAGATTGGAGCCACGGCTGAACCTTGCGGAACTTCAGCAGTTATGATATACTCCTTGGGACCATCCTCACTGTCGTACTCCAATATTCTATCCTCGTGTGTGTATGTGTGTGTGTACGTGTGTGTGTATCTAGTTATTGCTTATTATGCATGTGGTGGACTCTCGGAAAGTTTAGTTTTTTTATCCGACAATCGAACACATTTTACATTTGTAGATGTTACACATTGAGCTTCATGAATTGGAAGGATTTTGCTTGACTCCCGCAGTTTACGTTTGTTTGTTAACTCCCGTTTATTAACCCAGTGTTAGAAGCAATGTTAGTAGTACATATTCCCGGATATATAGCTTTTATTGCAAATACCCCGTCAGGTGGACATCTATAAGTTTTAATGTTTCGAGTTTGTTGAGTTCATGTTAGCATCAAAAAACCGCATATTGGCATAGTCAAATAATTATCAATATAAGGTATTTGAATTAAAGGCCATTGCTAGCCCATACTGAATCAACCATCCGGCTGCAATGGTTTTGGCGTCGAGCTTGCTCTTCTTATGATTCGAAATAACCACAAGTCGTTCTCTGCCCCGAGAAGACATCTTTGCCGACAGAAACCTCTGCGCCTACCTACTACCAACTCTCCTCTCAGAGATATTAAATGTCTGAGAAACATATAATACCTTTCAAAGGGCAATCATTTGACTTACACAAGGTATAATACTTGTATGATCCTAAATTGTAAGTAAAAGAAATAGTCAACAGATATCATACACATTTTAGTCTAGTTTATTACGTAATGTAAGACAGTTTAAATCGATATTGTGACCGACAACAGATACCACAATTTTATGGTTTTCCACATAACTATAAAACTATAAAACTGTTATCTCTATATCTGAGGATGGTAGTCTTGCATAATAATAATTTCCACTTACTGTGCATACACCCATCATCTTATCAAATCTTTGAATGACTCTTTAAGCTTTTGAAGAAATGAAATATTTTATAGCCACCACACATCCTTCGACTGTAAAATATATTTCAAATATCTTAGCATATATTTAGTACTGTGTAATTATGTAGTTTACATAATAAAACTTGGGTTTGAGTTTTAGATTAAAAAAATTGATGGATTTAATAGTTTTTAAAAGTTAAAAGTATGAAAATGTCAATAAACACCGTAACAGTTTGACGACAAAATTTGAGCTGAGATTTATACTGTATTGATTGAAGTCTAATAAATTTAAAATAAATTTGTAATCATTTTTCCATCCATTTTCTTATTTCAGGTCATGTAGGTGGATGCGGTGTAACAGACGATGTTAAGCAATGGATGGAAGGTGTACAAAATGCAGGTGTAGATGAAGAAATTGAGAAAAGTGATAGTACGAATAATAAGAGAAGAAAAAATCTAAAAAATGGATCTAATAAACAAAATAGGAATAAGAATAGTAATAGTAGTAATACCAATTCATCGTCGTCGTCGAATAATAATAACAACAACGACAACAACCAAATCAATTCAATAATCGATGATGATTTTAAATACCCGTATGAAAAATATACAAAAGCAGCCAATTGGAAATCACATCAAAATGATAACAATAATCAACATCATCAGAATGACAATGACGACGATGGTGAAGACGATGAAGAATTGGAACATAAAAAATCACATGAACGTGTCAAGCGGGCGGCACGTAGCAAAGAGGAAAATAAAAATACATGCTCGCTGTATATACAGACAGATCCATTAATTTGGCGACATATTCGCGAGGGAATCGCGGATGTACGTAGTGTAAATATTCTCGTTAAACAAATTTTTTTTTCGAAATTTTTAAAAATAATTCGAATTTCGTTTTTGATTTACAGCATGATCGAGGTAAAAAGACCGATATCGATGAGAAAACGCGTGAAGAAATTTTATCGTTGATCGCTCATCATGTGACGGCTGTCAACTATATTTATCGTAATACCAAATTTGATGGTCGTGTAGAACATCGGAATATACGATTTGAAGTACAGCGTATTAAAATTGATGACGATTCGGCATGCGGCGATTCTTATAATGGTGATGCAAATCCTTTTTGTATGGAAAATATTGATGTGTCGAACTTTTTAAATTTACATTCGCTCGGTAATCACGAAATTTTCTGTCTGGCATATGTTTTCACGTATCGTGATTTTACCGGTGGCACGCTTGGTTTGGCATGGGTTGCGTCAGCGTCAGGTGCTTCCGGTGGTATATGCGAAAAATATAAAACCTATACCGAAACAGTAGGAGGACTGTATCAAAGCACAAAACGCTCATTAAATACAGGAATTATAACTTTTGTAAATTATAATAGTCGCGTCCCACCAAAAGTATCACAGCTTACATTAGCCCACGAAATTGGACATAATTTTGGATCACCGGTTAGTAATTTTTGGTATTTTATTATATCAAATTTATTTCATTAATTAAATTTTATTACTTTATAGCACGACTATCCGGCCGACTGTCGACCGGGCGGTACTATAGGAAATTTTATAATGTTTGCATCCGCAACGAGTGGTGATCGGCCAAATAATAGTAAATTTTCAACATGCTCAATTAGGAATATATCAAATGTGCTCGACGCCATAGAGGATACGAAAAAGCGGAATTGCTTTAAAGTATCGGAGGGCGCATTTTGTGGTAATAAAATTGTTGAAAGTGGAGAGGAATGTGACTGCGGTTTTAATGATGAGGAATGTCAAGATAGATGTTGTTATCCTCGTCAAATTAACGAACTGGATTTGAGTAAAAATGCAACCGCTAAAGGATGTACGAGACGTGCTCGGACTCAATGCAGCCCGAGTCAAGGACCATGTTGTCTCAGTGAAACCTGTTCATTTGTGCCAGCACATTTCCATGCCAAATGCAAAGAAGAAACCGAATGTTCGTGGAGTGCTACATGTAATGGTACGACGCCTGAATGTCCCGAACCAAAGCCACGTGATGATAAAACCAAATGTAATAATGGTACACAATTATGTATAAATGGTGATTGTGCAGGATCAATTTGTCTGCTGTGGAATATGTCGGAATGTTTCCTTAGTTCGACGACAATTCCGCACGTTGATAAAAGGAAATTATGCGAGTTGGCATGTCAGAATGGTACGGACACAACGACATGCCGTAGTACTAGTGAATTTGCACATTTATTTAATTTACCCAAAGGTGGTATTAGTTTAAGACCCGGAGCACCATGTGATAATTTCCAGGTGAGCAAATTAATTTTATAATTCATAGCATATTTTAAAATGTAATCTAAGGCTTACAACTTTAAAAACTTTGCTTATAATATTTTTTTAAACTTATTTTTAGGGTTATTGTGATGTATTTCTTAAATGTCGAGCAGTAGATGCCGAAGGACCATTAGTTCGTTTAAAAAATTTATTATTTAATAAAAGAACATTAGAAACAGTGCAACAATGGATTACCGAAAATTGGTATTTTGTTGTATTTATGGGAATATGTTTTGTTATTGTTATGGGAATATTTATTAAATGTTGTGCTGTATATACGCCGAGTTCAAATCCTAAAAAGCCACCAGCTAGACGTATTAGTGACACACTGAGACGGCCAATGAATACTCTAAGGCGAATGGTAAAAGTTTTTATTTTTAATTTTATGACAATTTTAACGTTTAACACTATTTTTTCAATTCTAGCGAAATAATCATGGTAACGCAGGACCACGAAGTATACCGCCGCCAAATGAACGATCGCGGAGTGGTGGCGGCGGCGGTGGACCAGGTGCTAGTGGCCCAGCGCAAAATGGACGTAGACCACCGTCGGGACGTCCACCACCCACGGGTGGTCAACGCGGTGGTGGACCATCACATGGGTATGGTGAAGGCCGAGGGCAATACTATCCACCGAAAGGTGTGTTCTACAAGCCAGTGCGATCTTGAAACTGAATTAGTGAAAAATCAAAATTCCTAAAAATCGAAAATAATTTACAAAATTTTTTTTAATTTTGTTAATTTTTGTTGCACTATCAAAAACAGACATTTAATCAATGATAGTTTTTATTTTATGTTGTTGTTTTACCCAATTTATTTTTATATATTTTGTTGAAAATAGTAAAATGTTCGTGATTTTTTTTTTTATTTATTTACTTTAATTTTTTTTTTTTACATTTCTCATCTGTTGATTTACATTAAAACACGGTTTAATAACTATAAATATTTAGGACTTCTTATAAAAAAAAAAAATTGAATAAAATTCATGTGTTTTATGTAAATCAATAGATTTAATAATAATTTTCTAATCTAATATTGTACAGTTTGCAATTTGCATGATACGTGATTCGTGTAAATTTTAATTTTTATTTTATTTAGTCCATAATTCAATTAATTTTTGGTTTGATAATTTGTGCATGAATAAAAAAATTAAAATCATACACAAAAATTCAACATTGCTTGGTTTTGTGAAACATATTTTTGAATATAACAAACATCATTATAGTTTTGAATATACCTAAGTTGTGTAGTGTTGTTCTATTGTGCCTGAAGTAATTTATTAATATTTTTTTATTAATCATTTGCATGCAATTTTAAATTTTTTTTTTTTTTTTTTAATTTTTCTTAGTTAATTTAGTTGGAATAAACGTTTTAACTGTGTTGATACTGTAAAAAAACTACATTTAAATTTGCAGTAAACGTTGCAAGAAAATTTACAAGCGTACATTTAGGGTGAATCAATTTAATTATAATTTCTTATAGACCGGGAGCCGTAGAACATTAAAAATTAACGAAATGGTACACGGTTCCTCTACTATACACGATTCAAATGATAATAATTATATTTCGAACTGAAATGTAAAAATAAAATAATACTTTTTGTGATGTTCTTTAAATTGACTCTCAAAGTGGTAAGTGCCTTTGTTAAAAAACCGAACATTTCACTTTTAACTCACTATCAACGGAACTTCACTCATTTTACATAAAAAAAAATTGAAAATTTTAACTTAGATTTTCTCAAATAGGAAGGCTATAGTCAAAATTGGAATTTTTTATTTTTGAAAATCAAGCTTTTTCTAAACGTAATTTCGCTTATCTAGAACTTTCTAAACTATCCTATAAATCCAAAATTCCACTCCAAACTCATCAAGGGAATCCTACATATACGGATAGTTTTGTGACTAACTAGATCTCCAATTATAATAAATTTGTAGAATTTCTAATTTGGGCGAAATGCTCAATTTTTTTAAGTTAAATTGCTTTAAATTTACCAGAAATTAGAGAATTAAGTCCCAGCAAATATTTTAAAATATAAGAAAGTAACGTTTCAAGTTTGGTGTTGAAAATGACTAGATGTGAATGCTATTCTCTTAGTCGTATCACTTCACATGAAGGAAGAATTAAGAAGCAGATTATGGTAGTTTAAGATAGTGCAGTATCTTAATTAAAAAAAAATGTTGAGACCATCAGGTGACCAAACAAACACCTATTTTTAGTAACGTTATTCGAGGTTACTTTTGGCATTTAAAAAAAAAAAAAAAGATTACCTTAGTGCTAAAATTAGTCCCCATTCTCCTTCTTGTAGGTGGGCAGGGGGTAACTTTGAAAATAGGAAGCCCTATTTTTTATTGCAGATTCGAATTCTACCACTAAAAGTACGTGGGATTTTGAAACATTTTTTTCGATTCATGATGGATGGCACTGTAATAGACGATATTACATTTTTTTCGATTTCTCCTACTGAGTAGATATGCATGTGATTCTGCAATATGTTTGAATTAAAGTTAACACGTTTTCAATGTAATTACTCGAAATTAATCTTAAACAATTTGTTGCCCCTATTCCCTTAGTCGTGTCACCTGTCACTTGATGCGACAGTCATATTTTGGTATTCTCTTACTCGATTGAAGCGACAATCGTCAATTGAAGTGACAGAAATGGTATTTTCTTAGTCGTATGAAAAGTTGATTGACGCAATTTTCGTCATTTTATAATGTGCAATTTTCGCATATTTCATAATTTAATTATTTTCAATTTAACATTTTGAAATTATCTAGAAAATACAATAAAAAATTAAGTCAACAATACACATTTATTTATTATATTATTTTTTTTATTAAACAGACCACATAAATGTCGCATGAAGTGACACTACTAAGAGAATCGCGGTTTTAATTGACTGCTTCACGAAATATGGGAAGTCCTCGCTTTTAATTAGTGTGAAATTAATGTCCACGTCCATTGATTAGAGGATTGTTATTGCATGATTGTTAGTTATCTTTCTGTTTGAAAACTTTCGATTGTTGATATTCATCTCGCAGTTCGAAAATTTAACCAACTTAATCCCTTGTACCCTTGCGCTTTGCGAATTGCACTTCGTGGTTATTGTAATCCCTTCAGGTGATGAAATGTACATGTACCCATCTTCAAAGCTTTTAATCATTAATTCAGACTTACTTTCCTGTGTTCTACAATTTGTGTTAATTTCGTTGATTAATTCTGGTATGCATAGCCCTTTGTTCGAGTAAATTTACCTCATTTCGCAGTTAAATGTTGGTTCCACTATTTGGCAGGGTTTATCGATTATGGTTATAGGGCTGATCAATAATTTGAATACTGAATAGATAGGTTTGTATTTTGTACATGAAAAAGGATTCATTAGTAAATTGTGGAATTTCCACAATAATTACTAAATCGGTATTATTGAAAAAAGCTTTAATGCCCAATAAAGAGTATATTTGCTCTTCCGATTTGGTTTTCAAATTATTTTTTTATAGTCTATTGTAACATATTCCATCGCTTCATTATCAAGGATATACCTACTAATTACGTTTATTATGCAATCGTCAAAATTTCGTGGACTTCATCAATTTGATCCTGTACTATCGTTATTTCTTCGAATAATTCCCAAAATAGTCTATCTAAATAAAAATTTTCTATAATTTCCTTTCGTGATATTCTAGCCGAATTAATCCATTCGTTCATAGTTTTTGTCACATTGTTTAGTAGGTTGGTAAGAAGATCGTGTCTTTGGATAAGTATGTCGTTTATTTTCACCTGGTGGTTAAGGTTGTCTACTAACTCGTATCAACCGTCCTATAATTTTTTTATTGATTCTTTTCCAAAACGATTACTAATTTCTTAGTAATCGTTTTGGTCTAAATTGCCTGTAACTGATTTAATAAGTGTTCCAAGTGAATCTAAAACTCCTCTTTTGGGTATTTTCTTATAAGTATTCGGTTTTATATTATAAAGAGATTGTTGTAGCTTCTTTATACGTCTAAGGACTGATCCTTCCTTCCATCACTGACCTTTCTATTTTATGGTAATTTATCAATTCCATCAGTTTTAATTTATCAATCAGTTTAGTTTACGTTGTGGTAATAGTCTGAACATTTTTCTCCAATTCTTCTAACTCTATTATGTGAAAATTATTGGAATAACTCTCAATTACGCGAGCCTCCCCGATCTGAAGTGCTATTACTCCCTTGCCATTGGCGAGGTCGTAGTGTTCTAATGTTTGAACCAGGATCATCCTGCAACAATTTCTTCTACGTTTTTTATGAACTTTTGTTTTGTTCGAGTTTAAGGTTGCTTCCATATTCTCCTCCACCATGTGTTTAATATAGTTGAGCACAAGTTTGTCCCGAGTCGTAGTTTTTTCGTATATTGTATCACCTGGCCTTGGTTCCTGTCTCTTTTCATTGAGCTTTTCAATATTCCTAGATTTGTTTCGTAAATTTTGTTCCGTTATAATCGTTGTTATATCATGAAACCTACTGCGCAAACCTAATAAGTATCGCTCATTGTTCTCTGTGAGTTCTCTTTCTGGAATAATTTTAATTACTAGATGCCCTTTGAATAGATCGAATGGTGTTAGGTTAGTAGCACTATGAATCGAGGAGTTATAAGCAAATGCTACTTCCACTAATTCATTTATTGATGCATTTTCCCTTTTTTTCGTCAAAATTCTTGCTAACTACGTTAAGGTGTTATGACATCTCTCAGTAGAACTGTTTCCCGTTGAACTTTTTGCACTGGTTGTGTGCAATTCTACTTTGTAGAATTTGATGAAATTTTGGAAAATCTCAGAGTTGAATTTTGATGCTGAGTCGACAACTAATTTCTTGGGATCCATTCCCTTGAAAAAAATGTCGAACTTTTTTGCTATTATTTCTGATTTCTTACTAGATACTTCCAAGTTTGTTAAATAGTTCGAGAATTTATCTATTATTGTCAGAAATATTTTTGATCGCAGAACAAATGTGTCGCAGAGTAAAATTTCCATCGACCCCGTTGGTGTTTCCGATAATTGGAATTTTTGGTTTACTGGACGCCTTTCGTATTTGTATACTAAACAAGTTTCGCATGTTAAAATGAATTCACTTTTTTTTTGTCTCATATATGGAAAAAAATTATTTTTCTTTATTTTTTCAAAGTTTTCTTTCACGGAAAAGAAACTGTGGTACGGTTCGTGTGTTCCTTTGATAATCTCTATCTGCTCATTTTCGTTAACAATATCTTTTAATATAACTTTAGACCTAATTACTTTACCTAATTTATGATCTGAGTGCTTACAGATTTGTAAGCACACTATTTTTTTTGTCTTTTTTTTTTTTTTTTTTTTTTGCTTGAGTGTAGCCACTCACATCACCAATATTTTCTATCGCTACGTTGCTTGCATCAGTATTGAGCAGAAAATGTTCTTCAAAATCAGGGAATTGTAGTATTGGTTCTTGTGTCAGAATTTGTTTACATTTTTCTACACACTCAATAAATTTCTCATCAATTTATGACTTTTAATTTTTTCTGCAGGCATTTCGTTAGTGGTTTAGTTATCTACCATTCCAAGAAATGTTTTTAATTGCGTTTGGGTTTTTGGAATTGGTATTTGCATTATAGCTTCAGTTTTTGCCGGGTTAGGTTTTACTCTCACCCTTGCTATCACGTGACCTAAGAATCCCACTTGTCGTCTACAAAAATTTGTTTTCTCTAGTTTAATTTTTAGATTCGCTTCTCGCAGTTTCTGGAATACTTTCTTTAAGTCTGAAATATGTTCCTGTAAGCTTGTACTATATACTATTATGTCATCTAAATAACAAATAAAACATTATTTCCCATTGCGTTATCCATCACCCTCTGAAAGGTTGCGGATTCATTTTTAAGCCCAAAAGGCATGCGCGTAAACTCAAAATGTCCACTATCTACTACAAAACCTGCTTTACTGATATCCCTCGGATGTACCTGTATTTCGTGATACCCCGATGCCAGATCGATATTAGTGAAGAATACCGCTTTACCCAATTTATCCAAAATATCTGTAATATTCGGTATAGGGTATTTATCGTCTATAGTCTGTTTGTTCAGCTGACGGTAATCGATACACACTCGATATTGTTTATTTCCTTCTGCGTCAGGTTTCTTCGGAACTACTACGGGGCTTGTCCATGATGTGTAACTTCTTCAAATTTTACCGTCCTCTAGAAGTTAGTCGATTTGTTTGGATATTTTGTTTTTTGGAACCTAAATCTTTTGCTAAAGACTGGTTTTTCATTATCTAGGTTAATTTGGTGTCTCGCCTTATTAGAAAATGTCAGTTTTTCGTTTTCTTTCAAGAAAACGTCTTTGTAAGATGTACAAAGCTACCAAATTTCTTTCCTTCAAGCTTATCAAATTTTGTCAAGTTTTAATTTTTCTCTCAGATCTTCTATCTGGAAAGGTTGACTCTCCATTTGAATTTGGAAGTTACATTCATTAAATCTGTTTAATGGTTGTACTTTAATTGGTTCTACAATGAATATTTCTTTGGATTCATTTGAGTCATTGATTATTTCCACACAAGCTCTATTAGCCTCGCCAGTTTTGTAAATACCTTCCTGAATTTTGAGTTGATCTTGCAATTTAATTGTTTGTAGATAAAACTCGCCCGTTTTCTGTAATACTGATGTTTCCACTACTAGCTTTATTTTTGTTGGTATAAAAAAAGGTTTAATATATGATTTGATTGTATCTTGAATTTGAATTTTGAAATAAGGACCTATTAATTGTTTGGATTCCATGTCTATATTCGCCTTTAGCAGTAGCATTGTTTCATAACCAATTAAACCACCGAAGATTTTATGGAATTTAAGAAGCTAACATGTAATAGTTTCATTGAATTCCTTAAATTTGATTTTGATTTTTTTGTCTATTTTTTCGAATTAAACAGTGATTCTATTAATATATTTGTTTCTTGTATTTCAGGGTCAACTACATCTAGATCGATATAATTTCTATTAGCCCCTGTATCTATCAAGAATTTTAATTTTCTGTTTCCTAATGACAAAATAATAATAGGTAAATTCGAATAACTATTAATGTTAAAATGTTAAATTTTTCCACTTTTGATTGAATATTATGAAATTACATAAAGTTTCTTGGTATAGGATTTTCCGATTTTTCGGTTTCCTTTTTTATATTTTTATACCTTGACCAATGTGTTTTTTTAGGTGCCGAGTTAGTTAGTGGTATATTGCTTGATTGTTCTTCAGCTTTTTTATTATTTTAAAAGTAATCTCGATTTTTATGAAATATTTTAGGTTTTCTTGATTCGTTTAGAGTGTCTCTACATTTTAGTTTAGAGATATTCTATTCTTTTATAACTATATCCAAGTCCTCTTCGAGACTTGTGGAATTTGATGCCATCACTCTTGTCCGTATTGGTTCTTTGGGTGCACTTTGGTATACCGTTAAACCTAGTTTTCTATAATGCTCTATTTTATGTGAGATCTTATAGCTTTATCATTAATGTTGAGTTTTACCTGTGTTGTTAATAAAGTCAGTATGCTTTAAATATTATCATGCAATTTTTGAGTTGTTTGTTCTACTTTAATTTGATTGAATAAAGAATAATTGTTTATGCAAACCTGAGCTCATTAACATGCACCGTGACATTTCGATTAGTATCCGATTTTTACGTTCCGCAACTCCATTTTGTTGTGGCATGTGAGATACTGTGAACTGGGTTTTAATTCCATTTAATTTCAAATATTTCCGCAGCTCATTATCCATATATTCACCACCTCTATATGATCTAATTACTTTAGGTGCCGTACCATACTGCGTTTTCATTATTTCAACGAACTCAATCATTTTTCCTCAAACTTCTGACTTTTGTCTCATCAGATATGTGTAAGAATATTTTGAACAATCATCAATAAGAGTAAAGATATATTTATTACCTCTTGGTGTTGGTATTTGTAACGGTCCGCATACGTCAGTGTGTATTAGGTCCAATTTACCCGCTGACTTAGTGTACGATTGTTGCGGAAACGGATCTCTGTTTTTCTTACATTGCAGACAAATTTCATACGTGTTACTGTGATCACAGTTCTTTATCTTCATATTCACTACGAATTCCACCATTTTCTTGATATCAATTAAGTTGGCATTCCTGGTTAAATTACGTTGAGTGCTTGATGATTTATTTTGTAGACCTCGTTGCTCGATTTTAGAACAAATAACTTTTGCTCGTTCTTGATGATTTCACATTTTTCACCTTTAAACGTGACGGTGCAAACACTTTTAGCCAGCTTGCTAACTGACAGTAGATTACACTTAAGTCCTGGCACGAACTGTACATCACACAATCTGAATTTGTTGACTGGATCCATGAATTCGATTATGCCAGATCCTTTGATTGATAGATTTCTTCCATCGGCTAATGTAACTGAATGTTTCGTAGATTTGTTCAAATATGTAAAGAATGATTCGTCACTGCTCATGTGCACCGATGCACCTGAATCCACACACCATTCAGATATGTTGACTTTATTCTGATGATTGGCGATTACAAACGTAAACTTCTTTAATGACGCTTTCATTTTGAACTGTGTTTGCTTGGTTCTGGCTTTGATTTCCTGCATCCTTCTTCGTTTTCCATGCTGCAAATTCACGACAATCGCTTTTGATGTGACACTTTTTCTTGCATAAAAAACAAGATATTTGCGAATTGTCAGAGCTTGTGCCTGGCTTGCTGAATACTTTAAGCGCTTTTTCACTGTTGGCACTTGCGATTATACTCTCCAGCATTTTATTTTTTAGCATACTCTTCGTTAAGTCATCCTCAGCTCGAGATTCGAGAGCCGTTATCAAAACGCTGTAACTTTCCGATAAACTTCATAGGTACAATGAAACTACAAAGGTCTCTGCCAATGGTTCGCCCAAAGTGGTTAGTTCGTCGATACATTCGTCCATGGCATTTAGATGTGTGTGCATCACCCGCCTTCAGGTAGACTTATCCGACATAACCGTCTTAAAAGTCGTACTTTGTTCGATAAAGTTGATTTTTGATGGTAATACTGTAACGATTCCCACATTGCTTTAGCCGTCCTTTTAATCCTTACGTGATTAATTTGGTTGTCCTCGATGAACAATCCGATATGTGCATGCGCTTTGCCATCACTTTTGTTCCAGACGGCTAATTGGGTTGTATCTACTGGTGCGTTCTCGGTAATTACTGACCACAAATCTTCCTATAAGCAATAGCTATTTTGTATCTCCACACCTGGTACTTTTCATCGTTTAGTTTAGTAATATGCACTTTTGCTGAATCAGCCTTGAGGTTTTAGGTTATGAAATATCGAGTATAAAAAAATTGTTGGTTGATGAAATTACTCGAAAATTATATATTTTTCTTGTTGATCGTGGTATTCTTTATACGATGAACACAATACTAGGCCCATAATCTCTTGATTAAAACGGATTTTTTGCAATAAAAACACTTGCAAGAAGGAGAAAATAATAATGACGATGCGCCATAGGCTAATATGTGAACAAGAATGAACTTGACGTTTTATTCAAAGATATGTCGTTTTTAGACTTAAGGTGGGTTTACATGTTAGTGACATAGATTTAGTGAAAGAAGTTAAGTTACGTTAACAGCGGATAATAAAAATATACTTGAATTCATTATAACTAAATGTTGCTCAAACTAACAATTACTTTCAGTATTTATACTGTCATTACGTCAATATGCTACGTTCTCAATAAAATAAAAATGAAAATTCAATAAATTTAATTTGTGGCTATTACAATGTACGTCTATTATGTAACACCTTCCCCTTAAGTCTAATTATTTTCATTTCAATTATATTTTAAGTTTACAATAATATATTTTTTTTTTTTTTTAAATTTAAAATTTTACATAATCCTTAAATTAGTAGGTTCTTTTCTTTCTCTAAACGGTCTCCTATCTAAAGAAGTGTCATTTATTTCAATTTTATTTTCATTAAGATCCGTTCCCTTATTTGCTCATTGTTATTAATTTGTACTTCCTTATTCCTAATATTCAAATTTCCGCTTTCCCTAACTAAATCATTATTCTCATAATTTATACTTGGGATTGAAGATATATGCTGATCTTCATCATCTGACGATCTATATTCAAAGTTTAATTGCTTATCACTGTTCTCATGTGATTTTCTTAAATGGAATGAAGTCCTTCTCAATACTTTACCAAATCCGTTTCTTATCAAATATGAGCGTGGTATCTCATGCTTCGCCACTACTACTGCTTTATACCATCTTTTATTATCCCTGTAAACTACCTTACTCCCTACTTGAAATTCACTTCTATCTCTAACATGTCTGTTATAATAGTATTGTGATTTACTATTTATATTTTCGATGATAAACCTATATTCGTAATTGTCGTATTTCTAAACTCCAGTAACGGTGCCTTCCTATTTTTCCTTATCATATTTTTAGCTGTCTGTATCGCTCGTTCAGACATACCATTTTATTGTGGATATCTCGAAGAAGATGTAACCAATTCAAAGTCCCAATCTTTAGAGAATTTTCTAAATTCGTCACTTGCAAATGGCATATTATCACAAACCAATACTTTTGGAATGCCAAAATTGGATTTTAGTGACGTTTTATTAGTTAACATATGACGTTTTATTAGTTAACATTATAATATCCATCCATTTACTAAAATAATCTACAACCACTAAAAATATCACACTGCCTAATTCACCTATATCACATCCTACACGTTCAAATGGTCTTACAGGAATTTCATGTGATTTCAATGGTTCCCTTACATTTGCTCTTCTAAACTTCTCACAATGTTGACGAGACAAAACCATATTGGTTATCTCATGATTTATATTCGGCCTGAACAATAATGACTGCTTGTTCTCTTGTTTTGGTAATCCTTACATGACCTTCGTGCAGAGAATCCAACATTTCTTTCTATAGCGACCTTGGTACTACTATACGATCATTATAAAAAATTATATCATTTTCGATATATAGATCATTTCTTTCTTTATAATACACCCTAACTGATTCCTTTATCCTATCTTGATTCTTTGGCCAACCATTCCTAATAAATTCTAGCAGTTTATTTAACACGGGGTCTTTGTTTGTTTCCTTAAAAAATAATTTCTGTTTTTCCTTGCTCACGTTAATCGTATGTACAACTTCCGTTAAATCTTCTTGATCAATTTCACTATCCTTTATTCTAGGATTTGAGCGAGATAATAAGTATGCAATTATGAATCGTTTACCAGGCACATAGGACAAATCAAATTTATACATTATTAATTTCAAAGGCATACGTTGTATTCTTAAACCATGCGATGCCGTAATCGGCTTTTTAAATAAATTTATCAAAGGTTGATGGTCCGTATTATGAAACTTTTTACATCCAAACACTATTGCTAATAATTCCTTCTCTATTTGCGCGTAATTTTGTTCTGTCGTTGAAAGACATCGGGATGCATTTTCTATTGGTATACCTTCCTGTAACAGGACTGCACCTAGCCCATTTTTGGATGCATCTGTCTGCTTTTCTACTTTAATTGTTTCAAAATTTCATGTGGTCAGATAAATTTGGAACAAATATCCTCATGTAATTAATCATTCCCAATATTTAATGTAATTCTTTGCGACTTTTAGGAATATCAATTTTCTCAGTTGCCAGTATTCTATACAGATCCACAGCAACCCCTTCTTTTGAAAATATATGGCCTAAATACCTTATTATTTCCGCTTTATACTGAATTTTTTCTTTGTTAAACCTGACATTTAATTCACGAGCGCTTTCCATTACTTTTTCTAAACTACGATCACGCTCTTCCGTTTCCGCTATTAAATATATCCTGATTTTTCTTTATGAAATTATTTTAACTATCATGACTAATAACATTTACTGTTCCAACTTTGCCTAAACCTAACAACTTCAGTGTTAGAGTGAGCTTCTTCACTTGATACTATTATAAATGTTTGCATTATTGTTTGGTCTCTAAAACTAATTATCAACTCCACTTTACCAATTAGTTTAATCTTAAATCCACCTAAACATTCCAGAGTAATATCTGTTTCCTTCATTTGCAATTTTGACCCACGATTGATTCTACTAAACACATTATTTGGTGAAATATTAATGTCGGCTCCTGTATAAATCTTACATTTAATCATGCAGTTCTCTACTTCAACCTCTTCTATCCATTCCCTTGAATCTTTTGTTTCAATTTGCCCTATATAATGACTATCCCTTTCCATTTGTTATTTTTCCTTATTTTTCTTACAACTTCATGTTTCTTGTCTGATAATTATTTACATTATTCTTACTACTATTGGAAACATACTTCGGTCTAGTGCCACCTGAGCCCGTGATTGTTGTCTTTGTACTGCAGCAACCTGCCGTATGTTGCTCTTGATCTGCATTTCGTTAATCTGTTTTTGATTTACTTCAAATGTACGGCCCCTATTATGGTTCTCACCTCACCTCACCATACCACAAAAATGTGATGTGAAGTGATCACATCAATATTTTGGTATTATCGTTCTCGCGGTGAGGTGAGGTGAACAAAGTGTCAAATCTGTTCACCTACAATATCTTGGTGATTGGTTTAAAAATAAAATAAATTGAAGGCAAAAGCGGGTAAATTTTTTTAATTATATTTATTTATGTATATATATATATATATATATATATATATATATATATATATATATATATATATATATATATATATATATATATATATATATATTTATATATATATATATATATATATATATATATATATATATATATTTTTTTTTTTATTTAATTTTTATCACCGAAAAACTATTTGTAAACAAACAAATTCTCAACATGAAATGTCAAACATTTTAAAATTTACTTGTTCCAACATAAAAAAAAAATTACGCACAGCGCCGCATACAACTGCTCACCAAAAATTAAGTGAGAATCATAATACCAAATTATGAGTTAGGTGAATCTTTTAGGTGAGGTGAGGTGAGTTGAATTGTACGGTGAGGTGAGAACCATAATAGGGGTATTATTCACTGCTTTATCAAATGTCAATTGATCTTTATCCAATAATTCCGCCTGTAGTCTTTTGTTGTATATTCCCAGTACAATTCGATCCCTCAATTGATCTTCTTCATCCATGTATTCGCAACCTTTTACCAATTTTACTGTCTGCTAAAAATACGTCAAATACCTGATTTTTTTGTTGCTCTCTTTGTAGAAATTTATACCTCTCGTAGACTATGTTTTTCCGAGGGTTAAAATATTCTTCAAATTTTTTAATTATACTCTCATATACTTCTGCCTCTTTTGTTTTATTTCTTCATTATCCACATAGCTTTTAACTGTCCCAAATTTTAGCGTATTGAATATTGAAATTCCTGTTAAATATTTCTACTCTTTGTAGAAAACTTTTCCAACATTCTGCTGCATTCGTACCAATTAATAATGGTGGTACATTATACTTAATTGAACTCGCCATCTCTAACTTTTTCCTTTTCTTTTTTTTACAATTTTTCTGTTTCATTTCACATTCGGATGCGCCATGTTATAACTTTAGATTGTTCAATTAAAACACGATTTTATCTGCTTTTTATTTGTTATTTTATTTCAATCTTACTCCATTAATTCATCGTATCTCTCCGACTTCCTCTTGTCAACTATTACATTTTTATTCTTATAACTAATACGATGCTTCACCCTATAAACCATACAATGTACGTCTATTATATAACACTCGTAGTTTATATGTTGTACGTTGTATTAAATGTTATGTTGCATTTAATGTTATGTAATGTTGATGTGATTATGTACTTAAATAAAAAGAAATATAATCCGAATAAAAAAGACAAGTGTCCATACACGAGGTATTTATTTTAAAGAATAAGTACAAGAAGGAAATTGAACGCCACAAGCGGCTAGTATTAAAAACAAAACAAAATAAAGTCTCTCTCGACTTAATAACTCAACAAATGGTATGTTGTATTTTAACGATACAATAACATACTTATGTTAGTCGAATAACTATCCGTTGATTTTGTCTTTTTTTTAACAATGATTCTTACCACTTTGAGTGTCAATTTGTGAAGGACATCATCAAAATAAAAAATATAGTTTTATTTTGACATTTCATCAGTTCGAAACTTAAACTTATAAATCTTACAAATTGTTTGATATATTTCTATTTAGTATATAAGCTCATTATTACGAATTAGTGTAAATATATTCTCCATTCGTAAACCGTTGACAATTAAAACATTTATTCCAATTAGTTAGTCAATAGTTTAGAAAATAATAGTTTTACTTAAACTTAAAACCTAACAAATTTCTATACTATTTCTCTATTCTAGCCACCGCGCCACCACTTCAAAACTATAGTCGAATGAATCATCATGAACTTTATGCGGAAGCCTATCCCACACGAAGTGCATATGAATATCCACCACGTCAACCAAATAATGATAAAGTTTGACAACAAAATATTTTTATTAATTTTATTCTAAAACCAACACAAAACAAAAGTAATAATATGACTAAAATATTAATAATTTTAAAAGATGAAAAACAAATTTTTTTTTTGTTTTAAATTTTTGAATCAATAATTAATTATAATTAAAAAAAAATAATAATTTTATTATTGTATTATTTTAGTAATATATATATAAATAATATAATATAGTGTATAAAAAAACCATTTTAATTTAATTTAAATTTTTATATATAAAAATAATACATTCTTTAAAAAAAAAAAAAAAAAAAAAGACAAACTTTCAAAAATCAAAACAAAATTTTAATAAATAAATAATAATAAAAATAACAAATTTTTGGGCCCAGAAACAAATTTAAAAAAATAAAACATGTAATAAACATATTTCAAAATTAATGGATTTAATTTAATTTAAATAGAATATACGATAATATTATTGCGTTGAGTGTAGTGTGGTGGGCAATTTATTTAATGATACAAGAACACATACATATTTTTTTAAGGGTGTTTGTATTAAATGAAATGATAAAACTGTTATTTGCTAATATAGCTAATTTACATAATTATGTTTCAAACAGCATATTTTTTTAGTGAAAACTTAACTTTCAGACATATTTTATTGAAATATTGTGCTTTGATTTTAAAACTGAATATTCATCAATAATTTTTGATAAGTTCTGCACAAAATTTTATTCGGATCATTAAAACATTTGTGCCATTTCTGTTACGATTTTATAAAGATATATTTTTTTTAATAGCAGTTTTTTGTTGCGGAAAATTTAATTCGCATTATTTTGGAATTTACTTGTCTATAACAAAATTACTGCGTTCAAAGGCACATATTTTGCCGTCTATTAATTTGCTATTAATTCAAGTCAAGCTTATGTAACGTGGATATACATCCGTCCATTTACGAAAACTTATTATTGAGTAAATTCTTACGTTTTTACTCACCATTTCATTTAATACCATCACCATCCTGTATATTCTTAAAATCACTGTTCCGCCACCTAAAAATATATCGTTATGAAAATGAAGACAAAAACAAAACTTAGATGTTTTATATATACAAGAAAAAAGAAAGAATCAATAAATAATTTAAAAAAATAAAATAAAAAAAATTTTGTGAAAAATGTGATAGTAAGTATATTTTTGTATATTTAAAAAAAAAAAAAATAAAAAAAATCATAAAATAATAATAAAACTTAAGATTAATTAATTAAAAAAAAAAAAAAGTTATAATTGAAATTTAAAAAAGAAAAAACATGATACATTTTAGAAATATCATAAAATAATATAGAATTATTTAAAAATAATTTTTTTAAATTTTATTTTTATTTAACTATCGTTATATTATAATTTAACTAAATTAATTCTGTTAAATTTAGTTTAATATTATTGTGTAAGTTTATTAAAAAGAAAAATATATATTGTATATTTTTTGCTCAACAAACGAAATTATAAACTATAATTAATTAGCATCTGCCAAAATTATAAATTTTTTAATTTAATTTTTTTTTTATGTAAATTAAATCTCTCATCAAAATCAAGACATAAATACTGCCAAAAAAAAATTAAATTATTTTTTATTTTTATTTTATTTGTTTTTTTTTTATATACAATCAAAATCTTTAAATTAAATAGTTTAATATTTGTTGCATTTATTTTAGATGTATTTAGATCGAAAAATAATATAATCTCGAATCAAACGTGGGGCAAATGAAAAATTTGTGCCAAATTACTAGGATTGATTAAATTTTTCATTATTTACTAAAACACGGCGTTGCGAGAATTCGACTAGTGCGTGTGGTTCCTTATTTGAAAAATGTTAAAAGAATCTAAATCGCTCTCTGAATACAAAACAATTCTCGGTTACACACAAAATAATTAACATAAAACAAAGAGATATTATTAATGTATAAAAATAAAATTCCTAAAAACAAATAAATATTTAGTTAATACTATTTTAATACATTCATTAATTTTTTAATTTTAATTTTCAATTTTTATAAGGCTGAAATAAATTTAAAAATTAAATAACAAAAAATAAATACATACAATAATACTTTTATTATTCTAATTTTATAAAATATAATTTTCCAGTATTTGTTTTTATTTTTTTTTTCTGTTTTTTGTAATTATTATTATTAACTTTATATATAAATAAATAAAACAAAAATATATAATTTCGATGTAATACATTTTATAATTATATTTAAAAATGAAAAAAAAAAGAACAAATATATATACATATATGTATTGTATATAACACATATATATGTATAAATATTTTAAAAAATATATAAATATTTATATGTAAATAAGAAAACAAGAAAACCATGTATAAATAAATAGAATATATTATTTTTGAATTAAATAGTAAAATTTAAAAACTAATTGTATTTGTGAAATTTTGTATGTACAAGTGCCATAACAAATGTTATCAAAAATTAAGTGTAGACCCAGTGTGCCTAACAATCAACTTCAAATTTTTTCTTATTGAAAAAAAAAATTAATTAATTTTTAATATTTAAATTTCATTTTGACAATCAATTTAACCACCAGTGTGAAAACATCGAAAATTATTTTCAGTGGAAAATGAAAGTTAAATAGTGAAAAAATAACTAAAAAACAGAACAGCATCAACAAAAACAATAAGAAAAAAACATTTAATATCAAAATAAATCAAATTCGGAAAAAGAAACTAAATAAACTAAAAATTAGTGAAATAAAAAATAAAAAAAATGGCGGGGCAACAAGCCGTGCTCAGACGGAAAAAAACTCAATATTGAAAGGGGGATTCAAAGGATTTGAGGAAAAAGAAATCAACAATAAAAAAAAATATGAAAATAAGAAAGACGAAGAAGAAAGTGATAAAACAAAATATAACAAAAGAATAAATATGTACAAAAACACAGAAATAAATACAAATATGGAAGTCACAAACGAAAGCAACACGTGGTCAAAAAAAATGGAGGAAACAACAAAATTACCAATTAACAAATACATAAACACAGATAAGGGACCATTCTATGTGATAATAGAATCAAAAACAACAAAAACAATGATTTCTATCATAATAGCGAAAATGTTTAAAGACCTCAAAATAAAAATAAAGAATATAATCGAAATAAACAAAAAAATGGCTAGAATTGGGTTTGAAACCTGGGACAAGGCTAATAAATGCGTGATAGAGGACAACTCCATACACCAAAGGATCAAAGAAAAAGAATATAGATGCTTCATACCAAAAGCATACACCCATGTGGAAGGAGTAGTCAAGGGATTACTAGTAGATTTCGAACTCAAAGAAATTTCTGAAAACATAAATTGTGAACACAAAATCACAAACATAGAAACAGTTAAAACATGGAACCGAGAAAATAAACAACTAAAAGACACAAACATCATCAAAATAGAAATTAGAGCAAATGAATTACCCAAACACGTAACATTCTACGACATAAAAGTGAAAACTGACATTTTCATACCAAAGCTGAAATTTTGCGCATCATGCCTAAATTATGGACACATCAAAAAGAATTGCCACTCTAAGATTATAAGATGCAGTAAATGCGCAAAACCAAAAAACTCTGAACAACAACATGTATGCAAGGAAAAACCAGAATGCAAATTTTGTGAAGGTATCGAACACTATACAAACTCGAGAACATGCCCTGAAAAACAAAAACAGAAAAAAATAAAAATTCACATGATAAAAAATAAAACTACATTTAAAGAAACAATAGACAAACTATACCCAAAACAAAACAAATTCTTCAAAGAAACCGAAACACAACATTTTCCGGCGATTTACAACACAACAGAGCCCAACACTCCAAATGCATGGATCATCAGAGCAAACTCACACGAGCTAATAGTAAAAGAGCAAAGCGAAGAAATAGAAAACTGGAATGTATAATAAAAAAAATCATAACGCTAAGTAATAAAGCATACACGACCTCAGAATCGGATCTTTTAGCAATAGACCTGAAAGAAATTGTGCAGAAGCTAAACAGGAAAACACATGAATAAAAAACTAAAAATAATTCAATCAAATATAAGAAGCCTTAAAAGCAACAAAGAACTATTACAAACACTACTAAATAAAAAAGAAATTGGCATTGCCATTCTAAACGAAACGTGGACACATCAAGACAATATTCCCAAAATAAAAAACTACAAACTTATTACAAAAAATAGACAAGATGGATATGGATGTGTGGGATTCCTAATAAAAAACAACATAGGAAGTAAAATTGAAGACCTAAACATAAACCTAACATACATTGAAGCAATACAAATACAAATAAAATACGGAAAAGAAAAATTATACATCATTGCCTACTATAATCCATCAAATAATAATACACAAGAAAAAACAGAAGAATTTAAAAAGTTAATAAAAATGGCGGAAAAAAACCGCAATACAATAATAGCCAGGGACATCAATGCTCATAGCTGTCTTTGGGAAGAAAATAGCAAAGAAAACAAACTAGGAAGAAGCATCGCAGAAATAATAATAAAAAACAATATACAATTACTAAACAATAAAAAACCCACAAGACTAAATATGAAAAACCATACAACATCAGCTATAGATATCACGCTTTGCACGAGGGATATAGCACATACGATATCATGGGACTGCCTGGATGATAATATCGGTTCTGACCACCTACCAATACATACTACAGCAAAGAAATAACAAAGTGGTAAAAAGTAAACCAAGAACTCGAAAACATAAAAAGCTTAAACGACGAAACAGAAAACATAGAAGCCAAAATGGTAGAAATAATAATGAACAATACAAAACAAACAGCCATAAATAACAATAACACACCAAAACCATGGTGGAATGATAAACTCCAGAGATTATGGAACATAAAGCATAAAAAACAAAAATGCTACAACAGATCTAAAAGCCTATATACAGCAAATGAATTACTTAGATCAATAGCCATACTTAAAAAAGAAATCATAAAATCAAAAAGAACCAGCTGGGAAAGATTCATAAGCGAATTAAACCCAACAATAAATACAAAACATCTCTGGAGTAAAATAAACAAACTAAAAAAGAAAAAGGATTCAACCTATTAGAGGACTATGAAATGTTAAAAAAATTCATGAACGAAAACTTCCCTGAATCAACTGAAGAAACAAAAATACCACTGGAAAAAGCGAATATAATAATCAACAAATTTAATAGCAAGATAATAACAGACATAATAAAAAACAAACAAAATAGCGCACCAGGTGAAAACAAAATAGCTTACAAAACAATAAAAACATTAAGTAAAACAAACACAAATATAATAAACCATATAGTAAACTACTTCAATAAAATCTACAAAAACCAACAATATCCAGATAATTGGAAGAAGATAAAAATAATCACAATTCTAAAACCAAATAAAGTCGAATACGATACACTAAGCTACAGACCGATATGTCTTCTAAATATATTTCCTAAAATTTTCAACAAAATAATACTGGAAGAGCTATATGAGCACCTGGAAGACAAAAAAATCCTACCAAAAAACACTTACGGATTTAGGAAAGGAATAAATATAATGGATTACTTCATAAACCTATTCAACGAAATAAAAAAAGGAAAAGATAATTGGAAATCACAAATACTAATTACAACGGATATCACGAAAGCCTTCGATAATGTAAATAAAAGCATGTTAATACAAAAACTAATAAATATAGATACACCAAGACACATAACAAATTGGATATACCAATTCCTGACAAATAGGATTATCATTTATGACAACGGAACAACAACGATAAAACATACAACCAACAAAGGAATACCACAAGGTAGCTGCCTAAGCCCATGCCTATTCAACATCTATACTAAAGAAATACACAATATACAAGAAGAAAACACCACCATATTCCAATTCGCAGATGATGTAACAATACTGGTCAAAGGCACAAACGAAGCAGAAACACAAACTAAAGCAAACAGAATGCTAAACAAACTAAAAGAAACACTAGAACAACATGACCTGAAAATTAACCCAAACAAAAGTTTCTATATGAGACTATACAAAAACAAACCATCAGATTTGGAAATCAAAATAGACAACATAAAACTAAAAGAAGAAAAAATAATAAAAATACTAGGAATTACACTTAACAACAAACTATCACTACACCCGCACTACAAAAATATAGATAAAGAAATAATTAAGGCCACAAATTTATTAAAAATGATTACGCACAAAAACGGAGGGGCACACCCACATACAATGCTTAATATACAAAAAGATATAATCCAAACAAGAACCAAATATGCAGACGTCATAACACCAACAAACATAAAAAACGCAATAAAAATAAAACAAACAATTATCAACAGAAGCATAAGAATATGCACCAGAATGTTAAGAATGACACCAATACCAACATTACTGGCGGAATCCGCCACACTGACAGCTGAACTAGACAACAAAATAACAACACTAAAATATTTGGCAAACCATATCAACAAAAATAGCGACATTGGGAAAAAAATAAAACAAAACGAAATAGAAGGAAAATACCAGGAGCTATACAATGAATACACATTCTTAAAACACATAGCACAACCAGACAGCAAAACAGTCACATCTACAACAAAACTTAAAATTTACGAAGACAACAACAGACAAATAAATAATAAACTGGAGGAAAGAGAAATCTTAAAGAACCACGCAGAATTCTTAAACAAACATAAAGAATACTTCGAAATATACACAGATGGATCGCTAATCAATAATCAAGGAGGTATTGGCATCTATTTCAAAAACACAGAAACAGAATATAAAAACAAACTGCTAAACAAAGCATCGATAAAAACAATAGAAACAATAGCCATCAAGGTGGCCTTGGAGGAAGCAATTAAAATGGGGAAATTAACAGACTCTAATAGTACATGTACATCCATTAAAAATGTCAACAAAAACAAAAAATACAAATACTACGAAAAAGAAATAATAGACAAAATAATAAATAAAAATCTAGAAGTAATAATAAAATGGATACCGAGTCACATCGGTATCATAGGAAACGAAAGAGCAGACAAGCTGGCCAAAGAAGCCACAAAATTAAACGAAGCCACAATAGACAACGAAATCCCCATAGAAGATATACACAACATCATTGAAGAGAAAATTAGACTAGAATGAAGATAGAAAAATACAATGCATGGACCACAACTGTGGGCAAATACAACAAACAAATAAACACCACACCAAACAGAAAACCATGGTTCCACGACTCACAGCTATCTGCATACAACATTAGACAAATAAACCGTCTAAGAGCGGGACATGCAAAAAACAAAAAGTTCAAATTCACCATGATGTTAGAGGACAACAACATATGTGATAAATGCAACGTCATAGAAGACAACGAACACATAATAGAGAAATGCAAAAAGTATGACAATATACGCAAAAAATACAAAATTATCAAAAACAAAAAACTAGTAGACATATTAAAATCAGGTAACTCCAAAAACTACAAAGAGATGTGCAACTTCCTAAAAGAAATTGAATATAATCTATAAAAACAAAACACAAAAGCACAAACAAAAATAAAGATGAATAAACCATAAATATAATAATTATCAAAATAAAATAATAAAGTTTATAATAAATATAATATAATATAAGAAATATAATAAACACATAGGTCATATGGATTAATAAATCCAGACCAAAGCAAAGGTAGAAAAAAAAATTTCATTTTATAAGATTCTCTTAACAATTAACAATTACTTATATAATAAATTAATCAAAACAAAATAATAATTCGGATATATTTGGAAGAATACTAACGCAAAAAGTTTTAGTGTTGGTAATCCGATAAATGGAGGACGCATCAGCGTCAAATATAAACAAATGTGAAAATCTAAATGAAAAACAAGTTTTAAAAATTAAAACCAATAGAAATATAAAAATTATATTATTTAAGCAACAAACATAAATAAAGCGGATAGAAACAAAACAAAATTAAAACGGAAAGCCAAAATTGAGGCATCCAAAATGGCGGATAAAAATAAAATTGAAGGTGCTGAGATGGAATACGATTCGAATGAATTTATGGGATTCGAACCCGCTAATAAAAAAACTAAAATAAACAAGTCACAAGAATCTATCGAAAATAAAGAAATCCCAAACAAATGTAATAAAATCAATAACAAATACATGCCAGGAGGCACAGGACCTTTCTACGTTATAATTGAAAAAAAGGGAATAGAAGATCTTACAATAGCAGAAAAACTAAACGCTCAGAGTTTTGGAAAAATCTTATCTGTGAAACAGTTCGGTAAAAATCGAGTAAAAATAAAAACCAGAGAATTAGACACAGCTAACAAAATATTAAAAAGTGCCGATTTAGAAAGGATTCATCACTACCGAGTTTCATGTTAGAAACCCTAGGGTATATTAACAAAATACCTACAAATGCAGATATTGAGACACTGAAACAAAACATCATAAAATGCCAAAATTTTAATAATAGAAAGGATCACGAGATGGAACCACATAGAAAAAATAATAGAACCTACAACGGCTATAAAAATCACCTTCAGGACTACAAACCTGCCTGAAACCATTTTAATTTACGAAGTTAAAAGAAAGGAACACCAAAATAAAATAAAATAAAATATATGATGATAACTAAAAGAATGGCATATAATGAAGCCAGGAACATAGTTAAACCAAAATCAATATTATTTCACATAAAGAAATACAATTTTCCAAAACTTATTGATGACAACAAAACAGAAATGAAACAAACTTCAAATAGAAAAAAAATTAAACGTTAAAAAAGGAAATAAATGAAATAAAAAACAAAATAATAGAAAATGTAAAGCCAGAAATTCTAGGACTGCTAGTAAATATGGAAAAAAAAGTATCATTAACGTATAAAAAAATTCAAAACATAAACCAGAAACCAAATAATATAAATACATACTATCAAAACCGTCTACATTCTTCTATCAAAACCCTCTTTACTACAAGCCGCCTTGTAACTTTCGTTGACACATATCAAAACCCTCTTTACTACAAGCCGTCTTGTAACTTTCGTTAACACACATCATCATGCATTTTTAAAATGTATTAGTGAAAATATATACTTTAGATGTATTAGTAACTATCAAAACTCCATATAAAATTAATAAAAAAAATTGTAAACGCATGCGCATTATTTGACTTTATTGTTTATTTCTTTTACACAATATTCGCTATCATATCCCGACACGATTTTTCACTTACAATACAACCAAAGTATATATTTTTGTATAGCATGAGTATGCAAACAATACGGCTTGTAGTAAAGAGGGTTTTGCTTGTAGTTTAGATGGTTCCGCTTCTATAGCAATAAAACAACAACACAAACATACATTTTATTTATATTTTGTCGAGTTTTGTTTTATTTTTAGTTTTGTTACTTTTTATTTTCGGTTTTTATTATCATGTATAAATTCAACATTTAGTTTTCTATATTTTTTATTTTTTATTATTGTAAGTACATAGCTAAATAAGGAATTTATCTGGTTTTTTTGAATGGTTCAAAGTTTTGTTGCGTGCTTTAATGTTAATCACGACCTTCGATTTCATCACAATAATTGCTTCAAAATGTTGTAATTTTGACTGATTTTCTCTGATCACAACCCCCGGACTGATTGAGTTGAGTGACGTTAGAGAAAATAGAAACATTTTTTAATATATAAAAGAAAAATATTAAAGATCTAAATGTTTTTCGAAATTCGGCCTACTGAGGAGAGATTTCTGATGTGGTCAGAAAACGTTTAAAAACTCCAGTCAGTTCCGGACAACCTGAAATTTTTATTTTTTTTTTCAAACTGAGCCTATATCATTTCAAATTAACCTACATAATATCAGCATTATAGTAACATCAAATCATGATACAGTATTCTCTGTAATATTTTCACTTAGAGATAAAAAACAACTCCACCGGCTCTATAACGTTATGGATTGCAAAACCTGAGATTTTATAAATGTCAAGTTCATACTGTTCAAATTAGACCTAAGAATAAAGAATGATTTGAGGCAATACCACACAATATTGCAAGTGCGCAATGCAAATTTTGTTCCAGCTTCAAATATTTTAATGCATAATAAACAATTTTGGCATATTCTTTGAAGAAGACGAATACAAATCTACTTTGGAATTTGATGAGAGAGCTGACGTAACCTTAAAGTGGCTTTGTTTTTTACATAATTATTTCTTGGTTTTTGGGCAAACTGATATACCACAGCATTATGTTATATTCACTGTAATCTGGATTCAGCCTTTATAGAGACAAAATCTGGTTACGTGGTACAACTGTACAATTTTACATTTGTAATTGGATATGGCCTTGATATTTTTAATTGTTTAGCAGGAGCACTTATAACACTTGTTGGTACAATATTAATTTTTTTTAGCAGTTTCAAAGTAGGCTGATTAATCGCCAGTGGACTAGATTTTTTGGATGATAGTTTTATATGATCTATATACTCTTCCATGGATGTTAAATTGGAATGTATATTACCAGGAAGTGTTAAGGTACTTTTGTGAGAATTTATATCATGAAGTACTCTCTATTTAAATTGTCAAAAAGCCTGTCTATTTTCTCAAAGAAACTAGCTGTTGAAAGAGCAAACTGTTTTACATTTGCAGAATATTTGCTAAAGTCAAGAATTGTTTTAATAGCAACTACTACTGACCTGCTAAAAACCTGCATAGCTAATTTGACACGCATTTTTTCAAACGTGTTTGGGAATATATGCCGTGCAGTTAATTTTGGGCATAACATAGTTGTCGTATGAGGCGACTAAACGAAGTTTGGATCACAGGGCTGACTATCCGTATCCATAAAACAACATTAAAGTTGACTGCATTAAATCTAAGCTGTTCATATTCGGAAGATATACTTTGTGGTATTATTTTTTTCGACCTTATTCAATTGGTATGGCAGAGCGAATACTTTTTAATCCCGAAACTTTTTTAGTCCCGATACCTTTTAATAACAAAAAAGTTAAACACCTCAGGAAAACTTCTTATACCGTCAGTCCAACCAAGTTTTGGCATGAGTAGATGATATCTGTGTAATTAAATATAATGGCAACAGTGTAAAAAACTACTGTATCCACTTGGACTACTCCTAGCTTCCGTTGTCACAGTCAATGAGACTTAAACAAAATGTATGATTATAGGTTTAAGAAACCAAGATGCAATTGATTTTAGCAGTGTTAGCAACGTGCGCTGTATGCCTTACGCCCACTATTAAAGTCGAAACCATTTTTCCTAAATTATAAGGGTCGTTTGACAATTTTTTGGGAATAGATTTATTTAATAGCTTATGTTCGTCAATTGAGCTCAGACCCCAACATTTTTACCAAACTTTTATGTTTTTGGTTATATTGAAGCTATCTAAGCTTCTAACAAAATGTTTTTTGACAAACGAAAATCAAACAAAAAAATACTTATGGGATATCGTCGTTATGATTCTGTGCATAATTTTTCAGAACACATTAGCTGTATTTCTGGATGAAATGTGATCCAAATCATATCACAAATTACACAGTAAACCAAGATTCTAAAGTGAACCACTTTAGTTTTAGGATCAGAAATATGTTTTAGATCTAGTATGTTGTTTTGTGTCGCTTCTTGGTACATGACCTGATCTGGATCAGATCAGTCAATTTGACTTATGGATGTCTTACGATGGTGCGTCCATGTTTCCAATTGGATATTTGAATGACAGAATAATGTGCTACCCACAATAAAATCGTGCGCGTTCGCAAAGTACATCATTTTTCCCCTACTATCGGTCGTTAGATCATGTCGAGAGAACGGACCTATGCTTTCACATAAGTCAGTCTGATTTTGGCCAGCTCTAGCATTAAAGTCACCAATCACTGTTGAACGTGCGACTGCACGTTTTACGTACCGACCCTCAGCTGTGTGCCATCCCACGACAAGCCCAGAATACCTTAATGGAGTTAAAAGGATAATATATTCATTTAAAAGATTTTATGGGTATGGAAGTGCCAACGAACCACAGGCACCAATTATTAATTAAAATTAATATTTTACTACTTATTAATATTTTAATAACGTTGGGAAATCTCGTGATGCATTTCATCAAGGTCAACTTAAAATATTCAGTAATCAATTTATTTAAAAGCTTACGTTTTTCAATTGAACTTAGAGTACACCAATACGTTTCTTACAAACTTTCAAATGTTTAATTATTATGAAGCTTTGTAAAACGAATTTATCTAACCTAACTTCAAAATGGTGTTTTGGGATCTCGTCGTTTCGATGTTGTACACGATTTTACAGTACGCATTATGCACATTTCACTGCCAAAACATTTCCAGTGTCAAAACTCGTGATTAACATTAAGGCACGCAACAAAACTTTGAACCATTCAAAAAAACCAGATAAATTCCTTATTTAGCTATGTACTTACAATAATAAAAAATAAAAAATATAGAAAACGTTGTTGAATTTATGTTGTTGTTTTATTGCTATAGAAGCGGAACCAGAACCCTCTTTACTACAAGCCGTCTTGTAACTTTCTTTGACACATATCATCATGGATTTTTAAAATGTATTAGTGAAAATATATACTTAAGATGTATTAGTAACTATCAAAACTCCACAAAACCCTCTTTACTACAAGCCGTCTTGTAACTTTCTTTGACACACATTATCATGTATTTTTAAAATGTATTAGTGAAAATATATACTTTAGATGTATTAGTAACAATCAAAACTCCATATAAAATTAATAAAAAAAATTGTAAACGCATGCGCATTATTTGATTTTATTGTTTATTTCTTTTACACAATATTCGCTATCATATCCCGACACGATTTTTCACTTACAATACAATCAAAGTATATATTTTTGTATAGCATGAGTATGCATACAATACGGCTTGTAGTAAAGAGGGTTTTGATTTTCACTAATACATTTTAAAAATACATGATAATATGTGCCAACGAAAGTTACAGGACGGCTTGTAGTAAAGAGGGTTTTGTATAGAAGAGTGTTTTGATAGTATGCATAATATGAAAAAGAATAAAATATGTGTAAAAAGAAATGAATACTGAAATGTAAGTATGTATATATATATATATATATATATATATGTATCATTGTATTTTATTTATTTTAGATTAGCACCCGCAACGACGATTGTAACCCGTCAATTTTGGATATTTTTTTATATATGGGTTGCGACGTCTCTTTATATTATTTGGTTTTTATAATATTCCAAAACGGCAAAAATCAATTAAACATAACAACTAAGTAGCAACGGCCTCCCACAAGGCGAACCCTTAAGTCCAGATTTATTCATCATATACACTAGTCATTTACACGAAATAAACAATAAAAATGTCAAATTGCTTCAGTATGCGGATGACTTCTTAATAATAGTAACAGAAAAAAAACCAAGAAATTTGCGAATGAAACAATAAATTAATTCAAACAGATGCTCAAAGATATAGATTTAAATAAAAGAAAAATTCAACCATTAAATATACAAGAACTAAACCACATAAAAACACTAGGATTTCACATAGATAAAAAACTAAACTACAACATACATCATAAAATACTAAAAAATAACCTTATATCAGCATTAAACATAATTAAAATATTCGCGAGAAAGAATGGAGGTGCTCAACCTACCACTTTACTCAATCTGTACAAGAGTATTTTGGAAAGCAGGATCAGATATAGCTCCATAATCACTACAAGTAACAAAAACCAAGCAGAAATACAAAAGCAGATAAATCTAGGTTTGAGAACCTGTTTAGGATTAACTAATAGTACTCCAGCCATAATAGCAGAAGTTGGAGGGTTACCAATCAAGTTAAAAATAGAAAGCTTCAATTACACATACATAGCAAAACAAATATACAACAATACAGTTCTAGGACGAAAAATAAGAAATAATAAATGCTTCGGGATATTAAAGGAAATCTACACAAAACACAAAGATTTACTAGACAAACTTCCAATAAAATCATTGGAAGTAATAGCTATACTAGAAGCAATAAAAATAGCCACTAATAACAACATCAAAAATTTAATAATATTTACAGATTCACTATCCACTTGCATCTCAATAAAACATCAAAATTATTACAGGGACACCAAATACTTTGAACAAGAAATATTTAGGACTACAAAAAAAGAAAACATGTTAACAAAAATAATCTGGATACCTAGCCACATAGATATATACGGCAACGAAGCTGACATAGCTGCCAAACAAGGTAGCATGTCGAGAAGAGAATATAACATCAAAACACCAATAGAAGACAACATTAAAATATTCAAAAACCTAGCATACCAAAAAATGAAACATGGAATTCTTAAGCAAAACAGTTGGATTTCGCAAAGGGGTACCATTGCAGTGGTACCCCTTTGCGAAATTCCGAAAATCAATGAATAGTCAATAGCGCGGGTTATATTGGCGGGTTATATTTATCAAAAGCATGTGACACCTGTATAATTACTGCCCCAAAATATTCATACATTGTCACCAATCATTTCTAATCATAAAAATCAAGATAGTGGTACCCCTTTGCAAATTTCCGAAAATCAATGAATAGTCAATAGCTCAGGTAATAGTGGTCCGATTTTGATGAATGATACCTTTATCAAAAGCGAGTGACACCTGTATAATTACTGCCCCAAAATATTCAGGCATTGTCACCAATCATTTCTAATCATAAAAATCAGGACAGTGGTACCCCTTTGATAATTTCCGAAAATCAATGAATAGTCAATAGCTCAGGTAATAGTGGTCCGATTTTGATGAATGATACCTTTATCAAAAGCGAGTGACACCTGTATAATTACTGCCCCAAAATATTCAGGCATTGTCACCAATCATTTCTAATCATAAAAATCAGGACAGTGGTACCCCTTTGATAATTTCCGAAAATCAATGAATAGTCAATAGCTCAGGTAATAGTGGTCCGATTTTGATGAATGATACCTTTATCAAAAGCGAGTGACACCTGTATAATTACTGCCCCAAAATATTCAGGCATTGTCACCAATCATTTCTAATCATAAAAATCAGGACAGTGGTACCCCTTTGATAATTTCCGAAAATCAATGAATAGTCAATAGCTCAGGTAATAGTGGTCCGATTTTGATGAATGATACCTTTATCAAAAGCGAGTGACACCTGTATAATTACTGCCCCAAAATATTCAGGCATTGTCACCAATCATTTCTAATCATAAAAATCAGGACAGTGGTACCCCTTTGATAATTTCCGAAAATCAATGAATAGTCAATAGCTCAGGTAATAGTGGTCCGATTTTGATGAATGATACCTTTATCAAAAGCGAGTGACACCTGTATAATTACTGCCCCAAAATATTCAGGCATTGTCACCAATCATTTCTAATCATAAAAATCAGGACAGTGGTACCCCTTTGATAATTTCCGAAAATCAATGAATAGTCAATAGCTCAGGTAATAGTGGTCCGATTTTGATGAATGATACCTTTATCAAAAGCGAGTGACACCTGTATAATTACTGCCCCAAAATATTCAGGCATTGTCACCAATCATTTCTAATCATAAAAATCAGGACAGTGGTACCCCTTTGATAATTTCCGAAAATCAATGAATAGTCAATAGCTCAGGTAATAGTGGTCCGATTTTGATGAATGATACCTTTATCAAAAGCGAGTGACACCTGTATAATTACTGCCCCAAAATATTCAGGCATTGTCACCAATCATTTCTAATCATAAAAATCAGGACAGTGGTACCCCTTTGATAATTTCCGAAAATCAATGAATAGTCAATAGCTCAGGTAATAGTGGTCCGATTTTGATGAATGATACCTTTATCAAAAGCGAGTGACACCTGTATAATTACTGCCCCAAAATATTCAGGCATTGTCACCAATCATTTCTAATCATAAAAATCAGGACAGTGGTACCCCTTTGATAATTTCCGAAAATCAATGAATAGTCAATAGCTCAGGTAATAGTGGTCCGATTTTGATGAATGATACCTTTATCAAAAGCGAGTGACACCTGTATAATTACTGCCCCAAAATATTCAGGCATTGTCACCAATCATTTCTAATCATAAAAATCAGGACAGTGGTACCCCTTTGATAATTTCCGAAAATCAATGAATAGTCAATAGCTCAGGTAATAGTGGTCCGATTTTGATGAATGATACCTTTATCAAAAGCGAGTGACACCTGTATAATTACTGCCCCAAAATATTCAGGCATTGTCACCAATCATTTCTAATCATAAAAATCAGGACAGTGGTACCCCTTTGATAATTTCCGAAAATCAATGAATAGTCAATAGCTCAGGTAATAGTGGTCCGATTTTGATGAATGATACCTTTATCAAAAGCGAGTGACACCTGTATAATTACTGCCCCAAAATATTCAGGCATTGTCACCAATCATTTCTAATCATAAAAATCAGGACAGTGGTACCCCTTTGATAATTTCCGAAAATCAATGAATAGTCAATAGCTCAGGTAATAGTGGTCCGATTTTGATGAATGATACCTTTATCAAAAGCGAGTGACACCTGTATAATTACTGCCCCAAAATATTCAGGCATTGTCACCAATCATTTCTAATCATAAAAATCAGGACAGTGGTACCCCTTTGATAATTTCCGAAAATCAATGAATAGTCAATAGCTCAGGTAATAGTGGTCCGATTTTGATGAATGATACCTTTATCAAAAGCGAGTGACACCTGTATAATTACTGCCCCAAAATATTCAGGCATTGTCACCAATCATTTCCAATCATAAAAATCAGGACAGTGGTACCCCTTTGCAAATTTCCGAAAATCAATGAATAGTCAATAGCTCAGGTAATAGTGGTCCGATTTTGATGAATGATACCTTTATCAAAAGCGAGTGACACCTGTATAATTACTGCCCAAAATATTCAGGCATTGTCACCAATCATTTCTAATCATAAAAATCAGGACAGTGGTACCCCTTTGATAATTTCCGAAAATCAATGAATAGTCAATAGCTCAGGTAATAGTGGTCCGTTTTGATGAATGATACCTTTATCAAAAGCGAGTGACACCTGTATAATTACTGCCCCAAAATATTCAGGCATTGTCACCAATCATTTCTAATCATAAAAATCAGGACAGTGGTACCCCTTTGATAATTTCCGAAAATCAATGAATAGTCAATAGCTCAGGTAATAGTGGTCCGATTTTGATGAATGATACCTTTATCAAAAGCGAGTGACACCTGTATAATTACTGCCCCAAAATATTCAGGCATTGTCACCAATCATTTCTAATCATAAAAATCAGGACAGTGGTACCCTTTGATAATTTCCGAAATCAATGAATAGTCAATAGCTCAGGTAATAGTGGTCCGATTTTGATGAATGATACCTTTATCAAAAGCGAGTGACACCTGTATAATTACTGCCCCAAAATATTCAGGCATTGTCACCAATCATTTCTATCATAAAAATCAGGACAGTGGTACCCCTTTGATAATTTCCGAAAATCAATGAATAGTCAATAGCTCAGGTAATAGTGGTCCGATTTTGATGAATGATACCTTTATCAAAAGCGAGTGACACCTGTATAATTACTGCCCCAAAATATTCAGGCATTGTCACCAATCATTTCTAATCATAAAAATCAGGACAGTGGTACCCCTTTGATAATTTCCGAAAATCAATGAATAGTCAATAGCTCAGGTAATAGTGGTCCGATTTTGATGAATGATACCTTTATCAAAAGCGAGTGACACCTGTATAATTACTGCCCAAAATATTCAGGCATTGTCACCATCATTTCTAATCATAAAAATCAGGACAGTGGTACCCCTTTGATAATTTCCGAAAATCAATGAATAGTCAATAGCTCAGGTAATAGTGGTCCGATTTTGATGAATGATACCTTTATCAAAAGCGAGTGACACCTGTATAATTACTGCCCCAAAATATTCAGGCATTGTCACCAATCATTTCCAATCATAAAAATCAGG